>JAODXP020007902.1:0-86019 GCA_027497455.2 Sardinella longiceps | reverse complement strand
TGTCAGTGAAAAAAAACCCGACAAAAATTGATCTTGCCTACCCCAAGTTATGCTCCTGTCCGATTTTGCATCCCAGCGGCTGTAACGGGGCAAGTTGGAAACACGCCTATTTTGCCTCTTAAAATGTTCGAAATTCAATTTCAAGTGCATGGCCATGTTAACATAGCACTTCGAAGCGAACACAGTTGATATGAGCGTAGTAGGTGACCTAGAAATGCTAAAAAGTTGAGCTAATTCACTCAGTCTACATACCTCTGTTGAGTTCCTGATTCCAGCGAAGCCCACAAAAGTCGACCGTCGAGCTCGATACAATCCAATATTCCAAAACGCGATTTTCCACCAAAAAACGATTCTCATGAATTAATGTGATCATGTTCATATAGTAATGACCATGTAGCTACATAGCTTAGCCGTAATATGAGCAAAACATTGCAAGCACTTGTTGCAGCTCTGCGCATGCTCATGGGTAACGTGCAATAGCCAGTGGAAAGTTCCGGCAACACAGCTGAGTTGATAGAAGCAGAGGAAGCAACAAGGATATTTGTTTCTGGACATTATTTGTTGAAATGGATAGTTCATCCGAATCACTGGAAGTTACACGGGATTCAAGGAGGCAGAGGACATTTTCTAGTAATAATAATAATTTAGCTCTTGCCTTATTTGTTATTATTTCTGTCTTGCAAAAATTGTATAGCCATTTCTAGGAATGTATATAGTTCAGATATCTGTAAGGAAAAAGTAGTAATATGTAAATTACACAACTGAAGTTGAATAAGTAAATAATAGGAATAAATCACCCAGGCAGTTCTATAATGAAAATATAATATTTGTCTTATGGTGGTTTTATAATATAAAAGTCAACACTCCATTTGTGCTTTTGTGTCTTTACTTGAGCCAAAACAAGGAAATTACAACATGAAAATGTCAAATAAATCAATACAAACTATGTACAGTGCTATTTGTGGTTTGATGGTGCCACAAAATCCAAAGTGCAGGAAGATGAATTGGTTCGAGACGCCTAGACCATGCTCATGTAACGAGACCTGGCTTGACCAACTAGTTCACTCATATCCGGTCGTGGAACTGGAGCTATGTTGCGAAGCAGTCTTCGCCTTCTTGGTTGCCGACGGGGTATGGTCTCTGAGAAGACTATGGTCTTGTCTTCTCTCCTCCTCAAGACATCTTCCATCAGGTCATTGCGGAAAACCTGAGTTGAGCGTTCATACATGGGCTTTGCAACCCATTGCTTGGACTGCCGGGAGTAAACTGCTTTGTGCTGTGGTTGTCCTGATAAAAAATAAACAACTGTTTAGTTCAGCATCAATAACATAGAATAACTTACAATGTAGCATGCAATGAACATAGTCTTCTTTTGAAAGAAATATTTAGCAAATAAATACAAGCATATAAAATACTCTATCATCCCAAACAGTCATAATCCTAAGCAGAACATTGTTTTGTATCATACCTTGTTGTGTTGTGGCCTGTGGTCTGCCAAGGTTACTGTTGTGATCCATTACAGCAAGTTGTGTGCGAGCCCTCATGCTGTCATAACCAAAGTGCAGTCGTTTTTCTGCATACTTTAGCATAACTGCATGGAAGACTTCCAGAGATCCTGTGTAAAAGGAAACACACACAAACATACATATTTTATACCATGTCCTCTTAGAAGCAATATAAATACTGTTTGTGATAGTTATGTAGTGTCTAGGAGGTTTTTGCGTGAAAAGCAAGGTGTTTCTTTGAAATGGTCCAGTGTGATTGCTACTAGAGATTAGCTCTGATGATAATGCTACCAACCTTCGCAGCAATGTACATTTTGTCATGTCTAGACACAAATTACATTTAAACACTTACCAGTGTGTTTGAAGAGTGTCATCTGTCTCAAATCTCTGAGGAGATTGCTGTCCGTCACCACACCCTTCAGTGACAGGAAAGCGGATGAATCTGGCTTCAGCCACTTCTTCCGCCTTTGATTTTCTTCAGTCAGTACTGGGTGACCACAGGTGCGCTGAACGTCATTCTCTTCCCATCTATGTACACCATGTATATGATGGAGAAGGGCAGTCCATCTTTTTACACAGTCCTAGGCAAAAAATACACAAAAAAGGAAATACTGTTTGAAGTGGGGACAACAGCTTGTGGATGTGTTATTTCAATGTCATTACACAGATAGAGATCCACAGATAGAGATAGAGATAGAGATGTGGGGTAGGTGCTAAGTGAATATCGGACACATCTCTTTATTGTTACCTCTTTGTCACCTTTACTTGTCCAACATGACCAGTACAGATGGTTGGTTATTGCCCTGATCCAAGGCTTACTCTTACTTACTTAACTCTTACTGACATGCCAAGGGTCAAGTTCATGCCGTATGCTCTGGTAGTTGTCTCTCATGAGTTTTCGGATGGATGGTGATCTGTCTGTGGTCATCACTCCAATTTGCACTCCTCTCTCAAGCAGGTAATCCAGACCCCTCTGGAAACCCATCACCTCCATGGCCACAGAACTGCTTGCTTCAGTAACCTAGAGAGAAAAATTGTAGAAACCATGGTCATACTGTGTTGAAAGCAAAGTACGAAAGACGAGCATGCTTGTGTTACATCAGACAGTTGGTCACATTCATTTACCTGAACAAATTCGAAGTGCACAATTTCTTTTGTGGCGTCGTCCTCAAAAGAGTATGTACATCCTTCAATTCAGAAAAGAGTATGTACATCTTTCAATTCAGAAAAGATATTTCACTTGTAATAACAACAATATTCTACAATAGTGTCTGATTTTTTTTAAAATACAGTTTCAAAAAGCATACATAATTGAAAGAACTCACTAATTGTTGCCATAAAGCAGGTCGAGCAAGATATGTGCCAGATAATGAAGCCCTTTTAGGATATTGTTGGGTTGTCTGTGGACTTGATAGTAAGATGTTGAAACAATAGGGCTGGCCAGACTTGAGTGACGTCTTCTTCGGAGTTGACTGTGGCACTGCAGCTAATTCGTTTTCTATCCCACTGGATGATGTCCCCTAGAGTATAAAGAAGAAGTAACTGTAACCAGACTAAAAAGGCCCAAGCAGTGACATCGACAGTCCATTTTCGATGCAACAGCTATGGTAGTGCTATGTGCACTTCGCCTGCACTGTTAGCAATAAGACTCCCCTCCCCCAACACCTCACATCTAGCATAGCCTATCAAAACTGTACTACAACAGGGTTGAACATCGAGTATTCTCTTCTAAACGATATTTCCAATATCAAAGCAGACCGTACACATAAGAAATTCAATAAGCATAGGGTTACATGTAAGAGGCTATTCGAATCTTGCCTCGAAGATAATAAAGTGAAAAAGAAATGATATTACCTCCAAACTGTCCATAGCTGTCCTTTTTTGTTTCGGAATGGCATTTGCCTTCAGATATCGGTGCTTATCACTCTTTTTGGTGAAGTCTTCATCATCAAAATGATCACTGCAGACACGGTAGCCTCTCTCCCGTAATGTGTGCAAGGGTGTTTGCAGTTGTGGCTGGTTGCACTGCAACTTGATGTGCAAAGTCTCTCTGTTGCGTAGAGGCAGACGATGAAAACTCAAGCACAGATACCTCTTCATTTTGTTGCCGCAATTTGGAAAGGCACAAACTCGAACCATCTTCTCCGATATTCCTCAAGGTCCAACTCCAAGCTAGTTGTGTGTCACCTGTTCGATCACTACTCTCTCTGATCTTGCCGAAACTACCACCCGGCCTGGCGCAGCCAATAGCGTAGGCTACCCATGAGCATGCGCGAGAACTCCAGCTGCAAGAAGCTGTGTTTGCAATGTTTTGCTCATGTTACGGCTAAGCTATGTAGCTACATGGTCATTACTATATGAACATGATCACATTAATTCATGAGAATCGTTTTTTTGGTGGAAAATCACGTTTTGGAATATTGGATTGTATCGAGCTCGACGGTCGACTTTTGTGGGCTTCGCTGGAATCAGGAACTCAACAGAGGTATGTAGACTGAGTGAATTAGCTCAACTTTTTAGCATTTCTAGGTCACCTACTACGCTCATATCAACTGTGTTCGCTTCGAAGTGCTATGTTAACATGGCCATGCACTTGAAATTGAATTTCGAACATTTTAAGAGGCAAAATAGGCGTGTTTCCAACTTGCCCCGTTACAGCCGCTGGGATGCAAAATCGGACAGGAGCATAACTTGGGGTTGGCAAGATCAATTTTTGTCGGGTTTTTTTTCACTGACAGCTCGCCTTTACCACAGAAAATAGAGTTTTGGGTCAATTTTGCCCGGATTTCTCCTTTAATGTTATTCGCCAACTGTCTACCTGGTATGAATCCACATTGGTCAATGTCCAGAATCTTATTTTTTAGTCTGTTTGCTAATATAGCTGATATTATTTTATGGTCTGTGTTGAGTAATGATATTGGCCTGTATGAAGTATATCTTGTGGCATCTTTCCCCTCTTTATGTATTAAAGTTATTATTGATGATGCCCATGTCTGTGCCCATTTTCCTGTATGTAGTGCATAGTTGTATGCCTTAACCAATAGAGGACTTAGCTCGTTTATAAAAGTTTTATAGAATTCATTTGTAAAACCATCGTCACCTGGCGTTTCCCCTCCTTTCAGGGGTCTCAAATTTGTTTATTTATTTCTTCTACTGTTACGTCTTTTGTTAGTTCCCTATTTTTCTCTTCTGTTAATTTTGGCATTTCCAGACTCTCTAAGTTTGTATTGATTCTGTGCTTACACACACCTCCTCTCTATATAGATCTTCATAAAGTTAGCAAACTCTTCTGCAATCTGTTCTTTATCCGTAATTAATTTGTCCTCCTTTGTTTTTAATTTAGTGATATAACCTCTCTTCATTACTTTTTTTAATTTATATGCCAACAGTTTTAAAGATTTTGGACCGCCATCATAGTTTTCCTGTTCAGTGAACTTCATTAGTTTTTCAATTTCTATTGTTCGTAATCTGTCTAATTGGAGTCGTTTTTCTTTAAATTCCATTTTATCTTCAGGGCTATTTGTCTCACTATGTCTATTCTCTAACCTCTTTATTTCTGCAATGTAATCTAATTTGAAATTTGATACAATTGCATTTGAAGTTAAAATGCTTTAAACATATCATTAATTGAATAAGAAATTGAATTCACTTTGAGATCACACATTGCATTTACATTTCCCTGTTATTTTCATTTTGAATGAGACATTATATTTCAGCCTTGTGCAGTTCCATGCGCCACCATTTAATTCAAGAGCATTTCATTTACTTTTAGAAAGACTTTAGTTTTAGGTTCCATCATGTTCACCTGTCAATCAAATTCCCCACCCATCAACAACAATCTGACTCGATTGAAAATGCCTGACGTCAATGTATACGGTGAAGGGACTAGGCTGGCACATCCAACACCTAAACTAGCACACGTGACCTACAGGGGTTAGCCTAAACTTAGTGAACTCTTGACAGAGAGACTTTGCTACCAACTGATCGTCATGTTTTTCAGGGAGTTTGTGAAATCCAAGTGTATGATCATCCTTGTAAAATGATGAAATGTTCGCAATGAATGGTGGTCGCTGAGACACAAAAATGTACAGGTCCCAGAGTAAAAATGATCAACCTCATCTCGTTGCCATCGCCATCTCGGACAAGATAGACATTAACATTAACTAGAGCCCTTTGGACAACCAGAGTAAAAAAACTAGAATATAACAGACCAGTGAACTCCCAGCAAACAAAGTTACATGATGAACAACGCAGCTAGGAGATAAAGTTGGGCAGAGACGTTGGCTAGCGTTAGCTAACTTTCGGTAACGTTAACATTAGCAAAAGTTAGCTAACATCAAGGTTGAAGTTGATGTTGTGGTTAATGTTAGTTAATGTTAGGGACGTTAAAATAACTTTCTGTTCTGTTGTAACTTTCTGTTTGAATGTGTTCGTCCACATTCAATTAATGTTGTGGTCTGCTGCATTACTTTATCCAAAGCAGACACTTATCTTGGTTTAGATGAGGCTTGGGAAAGGAAAAAAATACACCCCGTCGCCTAGCCTGTGAATGTCTCCAAGTTTCTGAGTCGCATGTACCCCTTGTACACCGTTTGACCATTTAAAACTTAAGATATCGTGAAAAAACATAAAACCGAACAAAAACTGGCTGACTGCAATTTATTTCAATGGACGTGCAAGCAGAGAATAGCTGTGTTAGGAAAGGCATACTACGTGCTATATACTGCATACTGCTTCAGTATATACTGAGTACTGGATGCTACACACACCATAGTATACAGTGTAGTAAGCCAAAAGTGATATTTTTCTTGTAATATACTACACAACCATGTGACTAACAAATACCTATCAGCTTAAAGCTCACGTTAGAAGCTTGCTTCCCGCGCTAGCTCGCTTCCCTCCATTGAAGTTAATGGTTAGCAATCAAGCTAACGTCTTTGGGCTGGCATTTGAATGTAAAGCCATGCACAGTTGCTCAAATGCTAACCAAAACGAACTTATATCTCTTACAAACGAACAAAGCACAACTACAACAGTCATATGTCCAAGAGATATGCACATTGTGCAAGTTAAAACGGTTACTGTGTCAAAATATGCCTCAAATAGTTAGTTTGCAGTCACTCAAGTTTCAGCAAAACCACCACTACTGTCCGCCATTGCTGCCAGGATTTTTCAGTGAGGAGAAAGATCGCGGGAATTGCAAGAATGCGTTGAATTATGGGATTGAAGTATCCGAGTAGTGAGCATCTCTTGTATACTGGCGATTTGGCCGCCATCAGTATGCCATCAGTATAACATCCGGGTAACGTTTGCATATTGGTAAAGTCATATTTTCAACATACTGCATACAAAGTACTACTTCATGCCAGGATCAGTACAGGATCAGTACACCAGTAGAACCCAGTACGCATTTTCGAACACGGCAAATGTCAGAGTGTATTGGGAGCTATGCGCACTGTGATTGACTCATTGCGTTCGAGGGCGTGGTTTAGCCATAGGTCAATTCGGCTTTTGACAGGAAGCCAGTGTAGAGATGCAAGAATGGGGGAGATATGTTCATATTTCTTGGTTCTAGTGAGTGTTCTAGCTGCTGCATTTTGAATTAGCTGTAGGTTTTCAATGGAGGTATTACAGAACAGAGCATTGCAGTAGTCAAGTCTGGAGGTAACAAATGCATTTATTAACTTTTTAGCATCATCAAAGGCCAAGACGGGGTTGAGCGGAACAAAATTAGGCCCTGGCAATTTTCCCCCTTATAGCCGAGTCTGGCATGAGTTGCTTGGTGATTCCTGACTGCACAAGGAGCTGTTTGTCACTGACTGAGCCAGCATAGAGGGGGGAAACAAAAGTAAGTGCACCATGGGGAGCCATGCCAAGCATCCCCTTCATGGTGCAGTGGGACTTGTAGCTAGAGTATACCTCACTTTGAAGTAAAGGGGACGAGGGTGCTTGGCATCTTATTTGAGTGCAGTCTAGAAGGACCACAGTGTCTGCATAGTCTTTGTTAGGGCTGGGACGGTAACCGCATTACCGCTATACCGCGGTACGTGACGCCTACCGCGGGTCTGAGCACGTCACCGTCATGACCGGCAAAAAAAAAAATAATTTAAACATTGGCCTGTATATGTGGGGATGTCTGCACACTGATACTCAGTGAGAAGAAGTAGCCTACAGCTCACTGCGGCCTGATCCTTCTCTCTCTCTCCTGCTCACACACACGCAAGCTGCCCGGCCCGGCCCCCCCTTCACACACCTGACATTTTTAAATCCTCTACAGCGCGAAAAAGTCCCACAAATGCAGCGCTGATGAACCTGTATCAGAGTAAATGTTCTTAGTTTAACATAGCCTAGGCTATAGGCCTGCTACTGCGCTATTTGAAATAATATTTCGAGCGGCGCCATCTCTGCCGCTCTCACTCTCCTGCTCACACACACGCAAGCTGCATCGGTAACCCCTTTACACACCAGACATTTTTAAATCCTATACAGCGCGAAAGAGTCCCACAAATGCAGCGCTGATGATGAGCCTGTAGGCTATCAGAGTAACTTTAATAAGTTAACGGGTTCTGCTTGTATGCAATCGGAGGACAAATGCCGCCTTAGCTTGGAAATGGTTTAGGTAGAAGGTGATCGCGTTTAGAAAGGTTGTCTAGTGTAAGAAGGTCATTTGAAACATTGCAGCGGTTCATTTAAGAAAATGACAGCTCCGAAATGACGGTGCTTTAGTTTGAGGTAGTGATAATAATAAAGAAAGATCACCATCACCTTATCCGTTACCATTGATGACCCTTCCTAAAATGTGGAAATGTATTTCTCAAAGCTAAGCCCAAGCGGAATGTTTTCTGATGGACTACAATACGATGAAGCAGACAGAATTCATAAGACGCAGCAAGTTGTAACCTCGTGCCAAATGTTTAATTGGTTAACTAGGCCTACTAACAGTAGCCTAATGAAAAATTAAGTGAGGGTAATCATTTGTTCACTTCACACAAAAACATATTGGACAGATTTGACAAATTGTAGTAGTGTCTAATCCACTGTCTACTGTAGGCTAATTTAGAGATTAGCTTTTTTTTTTTTTTTTTTTAATCAACCAACATTTTTCTTTGTTGTTGATGTGGCGGGCTGGTCCCAAAAAAGGTGAACCATATGCCTTGGTTTGGTTACTGCTCTTTGTCAATCGCGTAGGACTTCTCAAAATATCTGACATGCTAGATGCTCCCCGACAACTTGAGACAAATTGCGTTGGTAAGGAGTTCACACATTGTTTGGTCCCGACTGACCTACAAGGCATAAATATAGCGGTATATCGCAAAACCGCGGGAATTTGTTGATTACCGACCGCGGTAAGAAAAAATCCAAACCGGCCCAGCCCTAGTCTTTGTAATCTGGGAGGAGACACTTTGATTTTGTCTGGTGACAACCACATGCTCTGTGAATCAAGAATGTCTGCAGACGTTCATTCTTGTCCAACACCGTGTCGACTAACGCCGGTTCTGGACTCATGGAGTAGTCGTGCTCAATGTGAGGACAAGCAGTATCCTCTTCTGTATCCGTATCCATAGTGTTAGGTCTTTCTCTTAGTTCCTACACCCCAAGCCTCCTCTGTCCGAGGGAATAGTTTTTCCAGGGGAAGAGCACCAGCCTTCAGCCTCCTTCGACCACCAACCTCAGCCAGCTCCTTGACGTCCAGTGGTAGAAAATGCCGGCAACACACACGAGTGTGATGGCTTATGCTTAAGTCTTCTCTCCTGATGTTTATGATCCATTTCTTTTGGATTTCGCGGTCCTCAGGGAATTTGTGGAAACTAAGGGCAGAATTTAATTTTGCTGAGGCAGAACCTAACGGGACGCAGCAGTGTTCAGCTGTCTTCTTTTCCCGACGTTGAAATGTAAAAGTAATCTTTTTCATCGCAACATAAATATCGCTAATAAAATCAAACTATACTCTTTACAAATCAAACAATAAAACATGTAAAACTATCGGCATAACAACTCGCTCCAACTGTCAGTCACTCAACTTTTACCTCAGAAAATACTGCCTCTGCCCACAACTTGACGCTAGACCAGAAGTTACTCAGCTGGCTTATTGTTGATGCGGAAGTTGTTAGAACGTTGCGTGCATAAACTGACTTGAGACGTGCAGTTCCTGTGAGGATTATTTTGGTTCAGTACTAATGCATTATTGTAGGCCAGGAGTGTGTTTCTAATGTTAGCTCAATCATAACTAAACAATGGTGGTGCAATACTGGTACGATACAGGCAATCCAGCTAGAACACCACGCACCTCCATCACATTTGCCTGTATTTAGTTGGTTGATAGGTGGTCTGAAATGGACATCTTAATTTGTTTGGCTGAAATGTGGTAGGAAATGGACATTCAATAGCCATCTTCATTTGGCTGGTTCATAGGGGTCTGAAATGGACGTCTAGTAGGCATCTTTATGTGGTTGGTTAAAACGTGGTTTGGAATTGATGTCCAGTAGATGTTTTTAATTTGGTTGGTTGATAGGTGGGTTGAAATGGACGTTCCAGTAGACATCTTTTTTGGTTCATTTAAATGTGGTCTGAAATGGATGTCCAGTAGACATATTTATGTAGTTGGTTGAAATGTGGTCTGAAATGGACTTCTATTCTTGGTTGAAATGATGGCCATGACAGGATTTAGCCCAAATATCAATGTCCATGAACACTGTGTGCTCGGGGCGCATGTTGTTTTCTGCTGTTCAGACCAGCCAATATGTATTTATTTGAGTGAAGAGTAGTATGCCAATTTAGCATTTAGCACAGTCTTTTTAGCAATCTTTCCAAGCAAGGGTGAAATACCTCAAGTACATTAAAATTTGTACAAATGTTACTGGGGTGTTAGTGATCAGCAGCCGGTTTTACCAGCTGAGCGTAGGTTTGATCGTAAGGTTTGGTGTAAGTCACGTCGTAAACCTTACGGTGAAGCTAGTTAGTTTAAAACTAAAGCTGCATTCTACTCCAGTTGTACCATAGCTTGATATGTTGCGCCGTAGTAAGTAGCTACTAAATCAAAATTTCTGTCGCAAATCATGACGTTGTCACGGTTGTCACCATAGTTACTGTTGACAACCAATCAATATTGCCGTTACATGATTTAGAAGCAACTCATAGAACGCAGCATGGTTTTGGTGCAAGTTGAAACGTAGCCTCTTTAGCAGTTGTTTTTGTGTTAAATACTACTATCCTGTCACTATTTTATTGAGTTAGTGTTAAGGTAATATTTCAGTTACCATTCTAAGCTTACCGGAGTGGTTAAACGGTTGTCTGAGAGGTAAAATTCATGTTAACAGAAGCAGTTCTCTTCATTTGATGCCACTAACTTGATCAACGTTAAAAGCTGTGGCATCTGTGTCCTAACAGTAGGTATATGTTTAGTATTTGTATTGTTATACCCATACGTTTTACAGTAATCGTGAACAGGATTCAAATACTGTTAATATTATTTAAATAGTGTGTAATGGTCACGTATGCAGCTCCTCTTAATTTGTACAGTGTCAAACTTAGCCTGCATGCCATTTAAATTAGATAAACATGTTAACAAATGTCTTAAGATGGGCTTTACGCCTGCTAATGCGGTGGTGTAACTTCGGGCATAACTTAGTGCATAACTTAGTGTTACGTTGGAACTTATTTGCTTGGTTCAAATTTAGTAGCTCCTAAAGTCCGTCGTAAGGGCAATTTACGCTAGAACTAAGCTAAGTTGGAACTTACGCTCAGCTGGTGCAACCAACTGCAGATAACTGAACTAGTATACACTACACGCATTAAAAGCATTTTAACTTTCCACCTCTCTGCCTGGTTTGGGTACCTAAGCTGTAAATCTAAGAACAAACTAAATAGGATAGTGTTAATGACCAGTAAAATAGTGGGGGAAACCACAAAAACACCTGACCCAAATATACACTGAAAGAATAAAGAAGAAGGCCAGAAAAATCTCTGTTGACAGCACACACCCACTTTCCAGCCAGTTCGAACTTCTAAAGTCTGGGAAACGCTATAGAGTGCTTTTGGCAAAAGGTCTATTTAAAAAATCCTTTATTCCAAATGCTATAACTACACTTAACCAAACCTTTTGACGATACCAAATTGAGATACTATTTCTACACTTATTTTTAAGCTTATTTATTATCTTTTTCTTGACTGAGGTGTGATGACTGTATGTGTAACACCCTCGTCTGCTCCACCTTCGTTTGCTCCATCTGCACTGTCCAATCAGCACCCAGCATCACCGGAATACTGATCACAAGCCATTATTGAATCACTGACTGCACTTACATCATCACTAGCACCTGTCTGTGTCTTGCACCTGTATGTCATTTCCACTTAGTGCCTCTATTTAAGTTGGACTGTCCTAAACTGCCAGATATTGTTGTCACAGAGGTGACTGAGGGCCCTATAATGCAGATGGCGCACCATGCCTTCGGGACTCGCGCAAGCTGTCATTGCTATTTTGTGCTAGCGCATGGTTCGTTTTTCTGTCAAATAATTCACGTTGTCTAATTAGCAAGTGACTTTGCGTCCTTGGAGGTGTGTTGAAGGTGTGGCTAGGCGCAAAGCGGAACAGATGCTATAGATACAGACGGCAAGTACGGTCAGAGCCCGTTTACGGCGAGCCATGGCACTCCTATTAACGCCATTCAACCTGCAATTCCAATTGCAAATCCGCTAGGGGGCGATCGCGAGTCAGGGGAAACTGAGTGGAAAATCAATGGGCACCTATGAGGTATAGTTACCTCACTCACGTCAGATGTAGCGCTACGCGCGAACATCTGATCCTCCGCGATAGACGATTTATTTCAGGAGCCAGAAATCCTTGAATCTAACTGGACAAACGGCTTGTCCATCAATTTAATTGACGTACACTTCAGCCAACCACATCGAAACCAACCGATGACGCTGGTTACGTTTGTTGGATTGGTTGAATTCAAAACAGTTGCTTCACACCCTCTACAGCAGCCAGCAGCCCTGATTGGTCCGGTTAGGAAATATTGGGCTTGAAATCCCTCCCAATGGCATCAACATCAGATCGTTGCGCGGAGGCCTTACGAAAGTTACGTAGCGCATGATCTGACGTGAGTGAGGTAAGAGGTATAGGGCTAAATGTGTAATTTTCACATATTTAGGGACAACATATCACAGATTGCATTTTATTTTAAGCAACTTTGACATGGATGTCAATCAAAATGAAATGTATTAATACATATGACCATTACGTTTTTCATCTGTGAGCAGTTTTTCCCCCCTGACTCAATAGCATTCTGCTACTCTATTCTGGTGAATGGCCATAGGGAAAGACTTGCTGTGTCACGTGACAGACACTTTGGAAGGGATTTTACAAATTAACAAAAAATGCAAAAAATATTATGTGTGGACTGAGAATTAAGTCAAATTACTCTGAACCGCATGCATGAATGCATTTATTCAAGAAAAAATTGTATCTAAAGAAATGCAGCATTTGAGGGTGCAGCTGCATAGAACCCAATTCATTCTTCACTGACTCGCGCGCGCCATCTAGGCGTAGTACCACCGGAGTGCTAATTCTCCCCTATTAAAAGTTCTCTGGTACGGTTAACGCTCCCAAAATGCGGGGGTGGAGTCAGCGTGGGGGAAAACAGAGGCCAAATTAACATTATAGTGAATGGACAAGGTAGAGAAAGGTGCTTAACAATAATAGATCACTTTGTAAAATTGAACAAAGTCAATATTAGGTATTTTGTCTAATCATGACCTGTTTGCCTGCTTGGGTTTAGACAAAAAAAAACTTTACATGGTTTGTTTATTGCAGTAACACTGACAGAAATGTCATGAGCTGTCTCCTAACTGTCATAACGGAAGCAACTTTCAATCATAAGTCTGATTAGCTCTGTTTAGCAAGCTAAAGTTAGCTACATTTACTGTAGTGATGAATGAGGTTGGCTAGTTAGCAAGCTAATGAAGCTAACAAGCATCAACTAAATTGTCCTCAGTATCGCGTTTGGATGTGTCTAGTTCAGAATTCACATTGGACCATCTGAACATCATTACTACCTTAAGGCATTGCCCTCAAAAATGTGTCAAGGTCCTTGTAGATGGTGCTCAGTGTAACTTCTAGCTTAGCATCTCATTGACTTCCACACTGTGTGACCCTGCTTCTTCCCCCATGAGGGACTATTTTTCTCTACTTCCCCCACGGCGGAGCTACATTTGTGAGCGTGGTCAGACTTGCCGTCTGTATCTATCATACAGACGCAGAAAGGGATCCGCCACTGACTGGGAAAAACCTGATCATTCGTCAGTCACGCATTCCTGAAATGCTATTTTATGGGCGCAAAACGCAATAGGTAATGCAGTCCTCGTTCCAACATAACAATGAAGGCCACAACAATAATCATTACAATCGGAAAATCATTATGATGTTCAGGAAGATGTGGTTAACCACAATTTATTAGCCTGCAACAGAAAACGTGTGAGGATATAAGAAGAGGGGACGTTAAATGGAGAATCAAGTTTACTTTCGCTTTCGAATGAATTCCGAGATATCTATCAGGACTAAATCAGCTTCCTCCGTGTCTTCTGCAGCCTGTAGACATCAATTTAATATTACCATACCCATTACGGCTCTGACTATGATATGACTAGACCCGATGTGTGAGCTTGCTCGCTATTCAATATTTTAATTTCTTTAAATGCACAAGGAGGAGATCAGCTGGTGTGATAGCAATTCACCAGGCGCTTTGCGCTCTTCGTTCTTAAAGGCAATGAGAGATTGATCTGTCATTGGTTATGTCTGTGTTACACCCATAACACACCCATCATTAATTAGGCATCCTAAGTCCAACCTTTTTGAACTTTGCGCCGGCACGGAGTTCATTTTCTGCGCTGTGAAAATAGCAAAAAGCCGCCGACACGCCCCCAAAACCATATGCGCCATCCGTCAAACAACAGTTGACTTTGCGTCGATAAAATAGGGCCCTGAATGTGTTTGTTGCACTTGTGCCCAGTGGGGCTTTCTCAGTTTGTTTTCGCCAAGAGGCTTTATTAACTCATTGACTGCCAATGACGTCTTTAGACGTCAACTGAAATACTGCCGTTCACTGCCAATGACGTCTTTAGACGTCAACTGCGTTTTTTAATGGGGAGGGCTGCAGAAAGACCTAGGGAACCTTGTCTGTAAATATCAGAATTCTCAGTCGAAAATTGTTGTTCCAAATTGATCCTGAGGGTGGCAGTGTGTCACTTTGGATGTGAGATGAGCATAGATTCATAGGTATAGATACAGACGGCAAGTACGGTTAACGCCCCCAAAGTGCGAGGGTGGAGTCAGCGTGGGGGATAACAGAGGGCAATTTAACATTACGGTGAATGGACAAGGTAGAGAAAGTTACTTAACAATAAAAGATCGCTAAGTAAAATTGAACAAAGTCCATATTAGATGTTTTGTCTAATCATGACCTGTTTGCCTACTTGTGTTTAGACTAAAATAATTTTTCCATCATTAGTTTATTGCTACAGTTACACTAACAGAAATGTCATGAGCCGTCTCTGCTCCTGTCAAAAGTAAAGCAACTTTCAATCACAAGTCTGATTAGCTCAGTTAAGCAAGCTAAAGTTAGCTACATTTACTGTGGTGATCAATGAAGTTGGCTAGTTAGCAAGCTAATGAAGCTAACAAACATCATCTAAATTGTCATCAGTATCGCGTTTGGAGGGGTGTCAAGTTCAGAATTCACATCGGACCATCTGACCATCATTACTACCTTCAGGCATCGCCCTCAAAAATGTGTCTGGCTCCTTGTAGATGGTGCTCAGTGTAACTTGTAGCTTAGCATGCCATTGACTCCTTCACTAATTTAGGGTTTGTTTTCCCCCACATGGGGGACACGAGGAGCTGATTTTATGGGCATGCCCGGACTTGCCGTCTGTATCTATGGCCAAGGGAGAAGTAGAGAAAGCTAATGACATGGCTAAATATGCCGCTAGCAAAGTGCAGACGTAAATCGGAGAAATTTAGGCAGTTCACACTCGATCAGAGTATGTGTCACTGCCATAGTAGTTCGAGTAGTGTTCCGATCGTGGGAGATGAAGGAGATCAACCTTGGGCAAACGGAAATAGCAGTTGTGACTTGTTTCAGTGCCCAGCTAGCTCACAGTTCCGGTGTTCCATGTTGGATGGTTTTCCTGTTGACTGGCGATGTTTGCCTAATTCCCCTTAATATGCATAAGGTCCTGCCCATGGAAATTCAAATGGGCGGTCGTGGCAAACCCCTCATTTTCACAATACACATTTCAAGGGGAAAAAACCACAATAAAGATCTTTCCAAAAGTTTGGCTTACTGTCTAACCTTCCTGTCCTCTAACATTATACAAAATAAGTCGTAATCTGCTATGTTAGCAGAAAAACACCACGATAGATAATATCGTTTTCAGTCGTGATCGAAACCATGATCACAAAAGCAAGACTAAAAAAAATTTTCTAGGCCTTATACGCATCCTTCTACGCCACTAGGGATTTCCGTTGAGTGAACATAAAATTATAAATCATTTTAATTAGAGCCTAGGCCATGCTGTCCATGTCAATTTGGTGCTATCACAAGTTAACATAATCACAAGCTCAGCGAGTTTGATACAGAAATATGGGTCATTATCATCGATGCAATGACAATCAAAAGGGATCACGCTTCAAACGCATCAAGTTTTGCAGCATGCAGTTAACATACGAAATAACACGAAATCCTGTTTCCGATAAAACCAGACTTATGAAATTACATTCTCAGCTTGGCTTCTTTATGCATTGAGCTCCAAATAGCCTGTGTCAAAATTTGTTAGGGGAGATAGTATTAACATCATGAGTGGCGTAAAGGGATAGGTCAGTATCTTTTAGAAATGTTTAGAACATTTTTGCGGCCAAGGTTCGAGTTGCATAGTAATTTCATTCATTTTCTCTAGTTAGTAAGTTTTATAAACGCAAGTTGTGGTGAGGAGAGTGTGTAGGCCACAATGCTGATGCCATTTGGACTGGTAGGATTGTTTACTGGTATCAAACTCGCTGTGCTTGTTTATGTTAACTTGTGATAGCACCAGTTGACATGGGTGTAGCCTATTTACTTCTAATATTAACCTGTGACAATAGGCCCTAATTAAGTCAAATATCTGTGCAGCAGCGGTATCAGGACGAGCCTGGTGGCGTAACAGGATACGCATGGACTCTTTCTGAAGTTTACTCTTTGCTCCCGTGATCATGGTTTCGATCACGGCTGAAAACGATATTATCTATCGTCGTGTTTTTCTGCTAACATAGCAGATTACGACTTATTTTGTATAATGTTAGAGGACAGGAAGGTTAGACAGTAAGCCAAACTTTTGGAAAGGTCTTTATTGCGGTTTTTCCCCTTGAAATGTGTATCGTGAAAATGAGGGGTTTGCCACGACCGCCCATTTGAATTTCCATGGGCAGGACCTTATGCATATTAAGTGGAATTAGGCAAACATCGCCAGTCAACATGAAAACCATCCAACATGGAACACCGGGTCAGGTAAGAATTTGCGAGCCGGATGTTGATCACTGAGTTATCGCTGTCACAGCCTGTAATAGCATATATTTACCTTGTTACAACAATGTCTATTTTATTACCAAAAGCCCCCTGTTACTGTTGTTTTTGTGGTCTTATCAAAGGAAGACATTTTCCCGATGTTTGACGTGCTAATAGACCGAAAAAAACGCGCATCCAAGACACTAACGTTGTCAAACAAAACGCTAATTTTCTCCCTTTTTTGATAAAAAAACGGGAGTGTTTGGAGAAAGTAGCTTATGTTCGCCTGCTGATTTCTAAGCAATGGAAAGGGGTAGAAACGAACTTTTTTTTCTGGTGAAAGAAGAGAGTCTGCTCTTTCTTGTGGTAGTTTCATTGTTTATGTAGTCATAACACATAATATTCTGTGGCTCTTTAAAAAACAGTCAAAATTCCCCAAAACCTCTGGCAGTATGGAACTCTCTATTCTGAAAACGGCTGGCAGTCAATGAGTTAAAAGCATCAACTTCGGGAAACTGCATTTGTGACCAGTGCTTCTACAACTATCACAGTGTGACTGTGTACAAATCTGTATGTCTGATGAGAGGTGTGATGACTAATTTAGTTTTATAATGACTGTGTGTATATGTCTTTTATGTTTGGTGAGCCAAAGGCAATTTTCCACCCTGGTGGACGTTAAAGTTTTATTCTATTCTATTCTATGCTGTCTTTCTGACACCAACTGCTAGCACTTGGCATCCTCAAAGAACAGGGATAGGCTTATTGAATCCAATTTTTCTGTTCTGTGTAGACCCCAGGAAATATAGCTGGTGTCTAATAGACATCTTAAAATCATTTTCTGTATTTTTCTCTAATTAAATGTATGTTTCCTATTTCACAGACCCCAACAACTATTACCATAGACGAAATGAAATTACAACAACAGATAGGTTGGACTACAAACACCACAACAATAAAGAAATGAGACAGGTAAGTTATTTTCTCCTAGAATAACTTGTATGACCAAAATCATATCATTCGTAGACTAGGGCTTCGTTGGTGCTATGCTGTTGTAACTAGAAGGGGGAGGTGTAATATTCCGACTATGCCACTAGGGATTTGCTTAGACCACCTTAACAGGTGGACACCATCAACAAACACACACAAAAACACAAGCAAACAAACAAACAAAGGTAAAACTTTACTTGACGGGTGAGTACATAACACATTCATAGCAGCTGTCATAAAACGCTCACAAAGCATTCTTGACTGTTTCATAAGACATGACCTTCATAGCCAACCATTTATAAATGTTGAAGACAGAATGGCGATAACTTCTCAAAGGAGCACTGCCATTTATGTTTGTCACCTGATCATGTCACATCTGAATATTTCATGAATATCTCATGAAGTCTACTTTAAATGTCACTTTACAGGTTGGGAAATATTCATAATAACTTGTCAGGGTCCACAAATACTGGACCCTGACTAACTCTTGTATACCTATCAGTGTTAAACTCAGATAAGTGATTACAAATACTTCCCAACCTGTATAGTAATGTGACATATTCAGATGTGACATGATCAGGTGACAAACATAAATGACAGTGTTGCTTTGGGACCATTGGACTTTTATTTTGATAGGTTATCAGCATTCTACTTAAACAATAAATCCTGAGAAGCCAATGGTAATTCTGGTTTTAGCACGGTATTCTGCCCTCACTACTTCTCCATTACAGTTAGGCAGATAGCTAAACTTTCCACTGAAAAGACAAAAGATTCCTGTAGATTCCTTTTAGGATGTTTACTTGTTCTTCAATGGCAAAGTGAAAACTGAAATAGACAGTACATCAAAATGAATATAGGCCTAAAGATGCAGTAGTCCTACTACAATATACATTGTGTCAATATGAAGTAGATAAAACATTCTATGCTGGGGTTTAGTATTAAAAAGAAAAACAATAGAAAAGACACAATATACAAAGGTTACATGTACCTTTTTAACAAAAAGGTTCACAACATATTTTAAGTAATAATAGTAACTCTCAGAAATACTTCAGGACATGTATTTAGATCAGAGGTGCGTTCAAATTCACCTAACATAGCGACCATTCGCGATCATAGGTGAACAGTTTTTGGTTAATGTTAGCGAACGATCTGAGGAGGTAGTGTTCTGCAAACAGTCCTGTATGCTGGATAGAAAATTTGTACGCCCCGATTGGAAACACATCCACAAGAGCATTGAATTTTCTCAGCATGTCTCACAGAAACTTTGTCTCACATTAATAGAATCCTGCAAGTAATTTCTACTCAGTTTGCCATTTTCATTTACAGTTTAGAACGAACGTTTTAGAACATTACACAAAATCGTTCATATTCTACTGTTAAATGTGAACATGTTTGCGGTGAACGTTGGCGTATGTTAGGTGAATTTGAACGCACACCAGTTAACAGCTTAAATCAGTGTCCATAGCAACATATACAAATTATGCATGGGATAGAACTCTGACAGAACTATACATATTGGCTCTCATCCTGAGCCAGAACAACAGGTGTTGTTAGGCACGAGGCGTTGTTAGACACTGTGCTAAAATCAGCATTACCATCGGACTCAAGGGATTTATTGCTTTTCTAAACCTGTTACCACATTAACCGGGAATGGTTTCATTAGGGGAAAACACGACCACAAGAAATATAGCGAGTTATTCATTGATACCAATTCTTCCGCCAAAAAACACCTCTTACTGAATGGTTGCCAAGTAACGCATAAGCGCAGCTCTGCTCCAGTTCCGAACTGGAACTATCAGTTTTAGAACTACCACATTTATTAGGGGTTGAGTGTGAAGGTGGAATCATGTCTCATGAAACAATAATGAATGCTTTGTGAGCATTTTATGACAACTGCTCTGAATGTGTTATGTACACACCCATGTTACCCAAAAAGGTAAACCAATAAGAAAACTTGTAACCCTGGTTCTCTGAGTGAAGAGACCATCTCTCCAGTCCCCAGGCCGCTCGGAGTCCTGTTCCGATCAAACCATCAGTGATTACACGCCAACACAGGTGTTTTATAAGTTCGGGTGTAGGCGTGGCCGGGCGAGCCAGTGTGTCTTAAAGCCTATCCACGGTCCTTAGCAGGTGTGGGGTCATTCCTTGTACATATGGAATATGTAACAGAGTGGAGAGATGGTCTCGAGACGATAGAGAAACTGGTGATCCGCGGTAATTGTCAAAAAGCCACCCACCAGTACGCAAAAGAAAGGAAAATGCATAGAACAATTAGCCCACACTAGGAAGGCCTACAGAAAGCATGATATAATAAATATAGGTACTCTCATGGATGGATGGATGGATGGATGGATGGATGGAGAGAGAGAGAGGGAAATTCAGGTCTCTGGTGGCTCAGTGTTTGTACAAACACAACACATAGATGGACATACAAGACAAACATAATTGAAGCATATGGCCACATACCATGACAACTCCTGACATGTCCTTCATGTTCCAAGCTTGTGTTTTGAGAAACACTAACTCAGAAACCACACAAAAACTATGTAGCGGGAGAAACTTGAAATTAACTCCATATGCAAAACCAATCCTTTTTTATTACGTTATTGTTACCTACACCTGTAATTAATTCCTGGGGGAGTATGTGAGGAAATCCTGAGAAACCGTTTCACCTTATTATTTGGTCAGTGATTTGATCTGTGTTTTTTAATTCCTCTGCAGGTAATGAAGATAGTGAATGAACTCTGTCCAAAAATCACCAGAATATATAATATTGGCAAAAGTTACAATGGCCAGAAGCTGTATGCCATTGAAATATCAGACAATCCAGGAGAACATGAATTGGGTGAGTCTTTGTTTTACTTGGACACATATACTCAATAAGTCATGTTAAATAAATCATATAAACTTTAAATAAATCGTGTAAACTGTACCTTGCTTTGTCACCCAAGGTGAGCCAGAATTCCGCTATACTGCAGGATCCCATGGTAATGAGGTTTTAGGACGAGAGCTGCTGTTGCTGTTAATGCAGTTCATGTGCCAAGAGTATCTCTCTGGTAATAAGCGGATACAGCACCTTGTGAATGAGACACGCATTCATCTACTGCCTTCAGTGAATCCAGATGGCTATGATAAAGCCTTTGAAGTGGTAAGTTTTAAAGGCCTATTATTAATAATAATAATAATAATAATTATTATTATTATTATTATTATCATTATTATTATTATTATTATTATTATTATTATAGTTATTATTATTATTTAAAAAGGCACATTTCGGTCAAACCGCCCAGCTCTAAGGAGACGAGTTTCATGTAATAGTCAGAGATAGATGGAATAGAACAATAAAAAGAATGCTGTAGATACATATGAAATCACAACAAAAAAATGGACAGGAAATGTTTATATGGATTCAAGAGAAGAGAAGGTGTTTTTTAAGCTTCTTTTTGAAGAGAGAGTGAGATGTTATGGATCTTAATAAAGGAGGTAAGGCATTCCAAAGTGCAATTGAATTGATGATGTGATGTACAAGTAAGGCCTAAAGATAAGGTAGTACTATTGCTGTGTCTAGTACGGTATGAATGTTTATCAGAAGAATACGTAAAACACATGTGAAGTCTTTCAGGGAGATTACGACTACTGTATATGTATTTATGAATAAACATACACATCTAGTAAATGTTCAGTTTGAGAATGGGCAAAATAGAAAGATTTATGAAAATCTTGAATCTTAAGAAACGCTTCCGAATGAGAAATATCTTTTTGAGGTGGTTAGGATAGAAGGAAGGTTAGGATAGTAAAAAGCTGCCCAGACCAAATTACAATAGTTTAGAGAAGGAAACAAAAAACTATAATAGAGGTTTAGATGGGCCGATGGATGAATTAAAGGACACTTCCCTCTGCCCCCTCTGATGGACATTTACACCAGTCGCTGCCTCAGCAGAGCAGAAAAATCACCTCTCACCCTGATTATAAACTGTTTGACCTGATGCCCTCAGGGAGGCGGTATAGGTGAATCACAGCAAGGACAAAAAAGGCTATAAAAACACTCTTTTATTGACTTGACAGTGACAGTCAGATTTTTATTTAAAATGACCCAAGTATTTCATATAGTTCATGATGACATCCACCCAAATGATATTCCTAGAACCTCTGGAATTAAAACAACCCCAAAACATCAAAGAGCCTTCGCCACAACTACAAACCGAATTCCAAAAAAAGTTGGGACACTGCATAAATTGTTAACATAAATGGAATCCAATAATTTACAAATCTCATAAACCTATATATTGTTCACAATGTAATATAGATAACATGGCAAATGTTGAAAGTGAGACTTTTTGAAATGATATGCCGAATATTGGCTCATTTTGGATTTTATGAGAGCTACACATTCCAAAATAGTTGGGAAGGGTAGCAATAAGAGGCCAGAAAAGTAAAATTTTCATATAAGGGACAGCTTGAGGACCCATTTGCAACTTATTTGGTCAATGGGCAGCATGATTTGGTATGAAAAGAGCCTCCGAGAAGTCAAGATGGGCAGAGGATCACCAGTTCCCCACATGCTGCGGCAAAAAGTAGTGGTCCGAGATCACAAAGGAGTTTCTCAGACAAAAATTGTTGAAGGTATAATCATCTACAGTGTATGTCATCATCCAAAGATTCAGAGAATCTGGAACAATCTCTCTGTCACCATCAAGTCTGCAGTCCAGATCTTTCACCCATAGAAAACTTTTGGTGCATCATACATAGGAATACATGACAAAGAAGACCTAAGACAGTTGAGCAACTAGAAGCCTGAAATAGACTAGCCTAGAACTCTAGACGTACCCCTAGCGGTAGCAAATTTGAATTTGCACAGCGGATACGTCTAGAGACCCCTGATAGAAACCCGTTGTATCCTGACTCTGGCAGCAGATAACCAATCACAGCGCGGTTTGTGTACAGGAAATCGTAAGGCGGGCTTTGTACGATGACGACAGTCCTGCTCAAACCAGAGCCGTATATAGAGAATCGTCTTTGGCTTTAGTTTTGGAGGAATTGCACTTGTCATTTTCTTTGAAAGTGAAACAAGAAAGTGCACTGAAGTCTTTCGTTCTGAAAAAAGGTCTTTGCCGTGTTACCGACGGGCTACAGGAAAAGTTTGATATACCAGCTGGTACTGACTGGCCGGAACGCTAGCCTGCTACGTGGAGAGGCAGTTTGAAAGACAACGCAATCACCCGCCCCTCCATTGAGGCACCGTCTATCAGTGGTCTTCAGACTATACATTCTTATGATATAGTCTGGCGTGTCAGGCTAGTAATAGACAAGAATGGGACAACATTCTCTCCACAACTTCTCTCCACAGTCCCCAGACATTTGCAGACTGTTTTAAAAGGAAGAGTGGATGCCACACAGTGGTAAACGTGGCCTTGTCCCAACTATTTTGGGATGTGTTGATGCCATGAAATTGAAAATCAACTTATTTTCCCCTTAAAATTATACATTTCCTCAGTTTCAACATTTAATGTCATCAATGTTGTATTCTGAGTAAAATATTGAAATTTGAGACTTACACATCACTGCATTCTGTTTTTATTCACAATTTGTAATGTGTCCCAACTATTTTGGAATCCGGTTGTACCAGAAGGAAGATATTTTCCGTATCTTATAGATCTTAGATCTTATAGTATTTCTTCTAGAAAGAATCATAATTAGTATCGTAATTCTTCTAGAAAGAATATTTGGCTTTCTGACCATGAAATGTAATTTGAAGTTAAGTCTCAATAGCATTGATTAAAAATACAAAAAGCTTTTTTACTGGTCTACATTTTGGATAGATCTACTAACAATGTGATAACTTCTGAACTAAACTTTAATTTTGTATTGATTAAATTGCTTGTGATTTCAGATTCAGATTCACATTAAACATTTCATTTACCTAGGATAAATGAAGGATACTGTAGAAAATGCTGAAATGTTTAAGCCTACAGAACAAAATTGTGGAACTTTTGTTCATTTAAAGGAATATTCCACCTTTTAAATAAAAATTGGTTATTCACCCTCTTACCTACAGTTACATTTGTGGGTAAAAGCATTCCGTTCTCAAAGCATGCATTTTTCCTGTCCGGCAGCCCCAATTTTAAGTTTATTTTAGCTGTAGCTTAGCTTGGAATGTTAAGTTGCCAGATAGCAACTTTTTGGCTACTTTACAATCCAGTGACAAGGAAAATGCATGCCCTGAGACCAAGATACTTTAAAGCCACTTAGTCATCCACTCTCACTCACTGGAAGAATTGCAGCCGTCAAAACACTCCCTCAGATTAACTACCTATTCTCCATGATTCCGATTACTCCCACAGACAACTGGTTCAAAACTCTCAACTCAATAACGACACAATTTTACTGGAAATACAAGAAACCAAGAATATCACTCTCAACACTGCAAAACAAGAGATCACATGGTGGGCTTGAGGCACCGAATTTTCTTCATTACTTCCTGGCAAATCAGTTACAGTACTTGGTAAAATGGATCAACATACAAAATTACAGTTATCCCTGGCTGGAACTAGAACAAAATCAATGCACAAATATCTCAATAGCAGACCTCCCCTTCCTGTCACAGTCAATCAAGAAAACCAACTTTCCCCATTGTATTACCATCAGCTCAACTCTGACAGCCTGGTGGAAAACAAATCAACTCACTAAATCACCACTTGCGTTCAACAAGCACACACATTACAGAATAGGCCATTTTACTTCTCAACATGGGCGTAAAAGGGGATCACACACCTACACCACCTGTTTGAGAACAACCAATTCATGTAATTCAACATACTGTCACAGAAATATGGGGTTGGGAGGGAATACTTCCTTCATTACCAACAGATAAAACAAAAAATGAAAGGGAAAACTAGGCTCACAGACAACACATTACAACCATCTGAATTAATAGAAAAACTCATGAAAATTAATAATTTCAAAAAATTAACTTCACAACTATATACAATGATTACAGACCTAACTTTCTCTCCCAACCCTGATTATTGGAAACAAATATGTAAAAACACATTTGCCATGACCACCAACACCAACTTACAGCTTATACAATACAAAGTCATACACAGATTCCACATCACTCCAAGTAAAATGTTCAAAATGGGCTTCACCACCACAGATATTTGTTCACAGTGCACTCTAGGTAGCACAGATAATTACTTGCACGCAATGTGGCACTGTCAACCGGTTCACTCCTTCTGGATCACAATCACTCAGACACTCTGCACAATCCTGAACTTCAGAATCCCATTAAATCCAAGACTCTGCCTTCTGGGTGATATATCCATAATCTCAACAACCCTCTGCTCATCTCTCTAGCTATCGCTAAGAAAGTAAGCCGCCTTGGAAAAACAGCAGAGGTAGCCCTCCCAGGAAAGCCCAAGAGGAGTGGTGATATGCCATGGCCCACTCCTAATTATAGGAAATGTCAAAAAGGAAGGTTTTAAGTCTAGACTTAAAGGTATTGAGAGTATCCGCTTCGCGAATGTAGGGAGGAATAGAATTCCATAGAAGAGGTGCTCGATAGGCAAAAGCTCTTCTCCCAATTGTAGTTTTAGATATAGTCACTTTTTCAAGGAGGCCAGCATTTTGAGATCTCAGAGGTCTTGCTGGATGGTATGGAACAAGTAAATCTGTAATATATGCAGGAGCTAAGCCATTAAGTGCCTTATACGTCATGAGAAGGATTTTGAAGTCAATTCGACTTTTGACAGGAAGCCAGTGTAGAGATGCTAGAATGGGAGAAATATGTTCATATTTCTTAGGCTATGTTCAGACTGCACTCCAAATCTGATTTTTTGCATATCTGATCAACATCAGGTCTCTCTATCGACCGCGTTCACATTGCTTGTCATATCGGATCTCCATGTCTGGTAATCACCTGCCATATCCACGTGGATTACTATGGTACCCTAACGCATCATGCCCACAAATAATAAACAAAACTGCGGAGGGTAGAAAGTTGGTTGTTTCTCTCTCAGATGGTTAAGTGGGGCCGTAGCACACAGCTACTAGTAACTAGGAAGTATCAGAGATGGAAGAATAGCGTTACTCAGCTTTATTTCAGTGCATCAATGCAGTCCAGTACAGCTGTTAGTTGCATTTCTGATGCGTGAGGAGTCACGTGGGATCGCCGAGGAAGTTGGCAGCATAGTTTCGTTGCTCCAGTGACCCACCTATTTAATTATAATATCTGTGTTTATATCCTCCCTATTCTAAACTGAATTCAACTCAGGAATTATAGTAATTGATTACTACGATTAAACGGCACATAAAGCTACAGATGTCTCCCTCTTCGTCGAAATTGAAAGCTTCAAAGTCCCAAGGGTCGGCTAGACAAACTCTGCTAGTGCCTGAGTCTCCACCACCAGGCTCCACGATGGACGACTTGCTATCCGAAATGAGTAAAATTTCCTCGACCTTGCAAACAGTTGCGACAGATGTTTCCACGATCAAAGGAACCGTCAACGACTTGAAGAATTCGGTAAGCGAAATTCAAGTAAGATTGGATGAGGCTGAGAGCCGCATAGCAGGTGTAGAGGATGCTACATCAAAGCTAACCGAGGAACGTGAGCAGCATGCTAAGCGTCTGAAAGTTTTGTGGGATAGAGTTGAGGACTTGGAGAATAGAAGCCGCCGCAAAAATTTAAGGCTGATCGGCTTGAAAGAAGGACTGGAGGCAGGTGGAATGATCAAATATGTTCAACAGATCTTATCAGAGGGGCTGGGAATGGAGTTGGACGAAGAGTTTGAGATTGAAAGAGCGCACCGTGCCGGCCCTAGACCTGACGCTGATAAACCACCTAGACCAGTGTTGATAAAATTTCTACGATCATCAGCCAAAGAGAAAGTACTGTGGGCATCTAAAGATAAAGGGACGACTGAATGGAACGAATGCAGGCTCTCTTTCTTCCCTGACATGTCGAGAGAATTGGCCAGAAAACGGAGAGAATTCACCACTTCACGGAAGCTGCTTAGGCAAATCAACGTGAAGTACACTCTGGCATTCCCAGCATCTCTTCGTTTCACATGGAAAGGCGAGAATAAAGTCTTCACCTCGAGCTCAATAGCAGAGCGGTTCATCCGAGATCGTTGTGGGGTAACTGAATAATTGTTTGTGGGCCTATCCTTTTTCTACTGTGCCTGTACCTGTTTAGAAGGGAAGCAAACTGATGTTTTATGAACGTGTGGGTTCATGGGGGTGGGTTAACCGTGCTGCTTAGGGAGAGTCTTGACGGCCTAGGCTTGAAGACCAATCGGCACTTTACGGACCGGAATTTTGGGAATTGGGGAACGGTGAGAGCCATGTCTGATATAACCGTTCTTTTGTTTTCTTTTTTGGGGATATTTATTTTCTACTAATGCCTGCTATGTTTGGAGCAGGAAGTTATAATGTTAACTGTTCTTGGTTAAATGCTTGGTTCATTTTCTTGTTTGAATGGTTCAACTGCCAATTAATACTTTTGACATACTGTAATGTAGGCCTACCATTCCCCACTAGGGGGCAGCCATTCCACATATTTAGACACAGACATACTCATGGTTAGTCACATTAGATTTGTTACATGGAATATTAACGGATGTGGAAGCCCAATTAAAAGGCGAAAGGTCCTGTCATATCTTAAACAGAAGCAGGTAGATGTAGCCTTTATACAAGAAAGTCATGTAAAGGACATAGAAGCCTTAAAATTCAAACGAGAATGGGTGGGACATGTTTTCCATTCCTCTTTCTCTAGTAAACAGAATGGGGTTATGATTTTAATTAACAAGCGTCTTAATTTTGCTGTGTTGTCAGAAACAAAAGATAATGAGGGTAGGATGATATGTATAGAAGCGCTCATTAATGGAGCCAAAGTCACCCTATGTAATGTATATGCCCCAAATGCAGCTGATGCAGACTTCATAAACAATCTGAACAAAATATTAGGGGATAAAGGGGGGCAGATAATTCTAGCAGGGGACTTCAACCAAGTCATGGATGGTGTTTTAGATAAGAGTAAATATCAGGGGTCATCTATGCCAAAAGACAGGGCTGCTCTTCACATGTTAACTGAGGATCTAGGCCTGGTTGATGTATGGAGACTAGTGAATCCAGGGGAAAGAGAAAATACTTTTTTCTCTCACTGCCACAAATCACATTCAAGGATAGATTTTTTCTTGCTTTCAAAGACTATCATTAATCAAGTCATCAGCTGTAGAATTGGTCCAATAGCATTGTCAGATCATGCTACTGTAGAATTGGACATTGCTTTGAACATAGAGGCAGGTAGAAAGGGAAGATGGCGTTTAAATACGTCTTTATTGCAGGATGAGGTGTTTAGCACACTGTTAGCTGACGATCTGACCTCCTTTTTTGATTTAAATGTAGGAAGCACAGAAAGGCTGGCCTCAGTTTGGGATGCTTCAAAGGCCTATATAAGGGGGAAACTAATAGCACATGCAGCCAGGAAAAAGAAGGAAAGATCAAAAATGATAAATGACTTAGAAGTTAAAATTTGTGCCATGGAGAAGGAGTTAGCCAGACAATATAGTGATGAGCTATTTCAGGATGTTTGTAAATATAAATATCAACTGCATGATATATATAATAGAACCACTGAATATGCTCTATATAGACTAAGGACAAGATTTTATGAAGGAGGTGAAAAAAACGGAAGGCTTCTGGCCAGGCAACTGAAACAACAAAATACAGCTAATATTATCCCAACAATCAGGAAGGGAGATACTGTAGTCTCAACTACAAAGGAAATAAATGAGGTTTTTCAACAGTTTTATGAGCAATTATATACTGCCTCCTGTAGTTTGGATGAGGACAAATTGAGGCGCTTCTTTTCAAAAATAAACTTTCCTAAATTAGACGTGCAGCAAGCGGAAACTCTGGATCTTCCTATTGTAGAGGTAGAAGTTAGGGCTGCAATAGCCTCTATGAAATCTGGAAAATCCCCAGGCTCTGATGGACTTCCAATTGAATATTATAAGAAATTTGTTGATATACTGGCCCCTTTGTTAACCAAAGTCTACACTGAAGCATTTGAGGAAAGAAGCCTACCTAATACATTTATGGAAGCATTGATAACACTCCTACCTAAGAAGGATAGGGATATAACCTACGCTTCTAATTTTAGGCCAGTGAGTCTTATCAACGTAGATTGCAAACTGTTAGCAAAAATATTAGCTATGCGACTAGAGAAGGTCTTACCAAAGATAATTAATAAAGATCAAGTAGGCTTCTTGAAGGGGAGATCATCAGCTGACAATATGAGGAGATTAATGCACCTCATGTGGCAAAACTATTCAGAAAGTACTCCAAATGTGGCTATATCCCTTGATGCTGAAAAAGCATTTGATAGGGTGGAGTGGGGGTTTTTATTTACGGCTATGTCTTATTTTGGGTTTGGCAATCATTTTAGGTCTTGGGTTAGCTTGTTATACCAGAATCCTAGAGCGGCTGTAATGACTAATGGCATGACCTCCCCATTTTTTGCCGTTTCTAGAGGCACACGTCAGGGGTGCCCATTGTCCCCTTTGTTATTTACCATAGTACTGGAGCCTTTGGCTATTTTGATCAGGGAGGACCCTAACATTGTAGGAGTTAAGGGAGGGGCAGATGGGATGGTACAGAAGCTTATGTTGTATGCCGATGACATTTTGTTACTATTAGCAGACCCTCTCAAGTCTTTACCGCCACTGATGAGTGTAATAGAATCATACTCTAGTGTCTCTGGCTATAAAATTAACTGGGGCAAATCAGAGGCTATGCCAATATCCAAGACATGTTTTTCTCATACAGTAACAGCATTTGGTTTCAAATGGGTTTCTAAAGGTATGAAGTATCTTGGGGTGAGGCTAACTCAGGGTTTGGAGGACATCATACCACTAAACTATGACCCACTATTGGCTAAGATCAAGCAGAATGTAGAAAAATGGAAATGTTTGAAACTGACTTTATGGGGCAAGGTCAATGTTGTAAAGATGGTTGTTGCTCCTCAGTTTAACTACCTATCTATGATGTTACCTTTAAACATTCCAGATAATATCTTTAAAAGGTTTGAATATGTCATTAAGGACTTTCTTTGGGAAGGAAAAAGGCCCAGGATTAAAATGAGTAAAGTATGCGCACCAAAAGATAAAGGAGGCCTTGCATTACCGGATGTGAGGTTGTATAACCTCTCTTTTGAAATGGCCCAACTTGCAAAACATTGGATAAAGATGGACTCAGAATTGGACTGGATTAAGATTGAACAAAGAATGGCCTCCCCATTTCACCCCATTGACATTCTCTCACAAGGCTCTGGGATAAAGCAAGACCCAAACCCAGTGATTGAACATTCAAGATATGTTTGGAATAAGATTCATAAACTGTGCAAGATACCCTACCACAAACAATCCTATGCGTCACTATGGAATAATCCAGCAATCCGTATTGGAAGGACAATGTTGTTTTGGAAGCAGTGGTGTCTCAAAGGAGTGGCCAAAGTCAGTGATCTGTATCTGAATGGGACTTTTATGTCATATTCTGACTTTCTTGAAAAATACAACATTGAGGGGAAAGGGAACTTCTGGAAATATCTTCAAATAAGACATTGCTTAGAAAACAAGTTCAATTTCAATGAGAACCCAGTGTTCAATTATTTACAACTGCCTCATGATGCTCACACTGCCTCTGTATGTTATACAATGATGAGTAGTGTAATTGCAGACACTTGCAACAATCTCAAATTAATCTGGCAGAGAGACTTGGGGATTGATATTGGGGAGGATGATTGGTTGAGAATAATTTCAAATGTGGGTAAGAACATAAGAGAAGCGATGGGTAAATACATTCAGTACAAAGTAGTACACAGGTACTATTATACACCAGCCAGACTGTATAGGATGGGTATAGCTGGAAACAGCTTATGCTGGAAGTGTAATGAAAAGGATGGTAGCTATCTACATATGTTTTGGGAATGTTCTTGTGTTCACCCATTTTGGAGTGACATTCTGGGAATATTGGAGGATTGGTTGGGTTTCCCTTTGCCTGCTGAACCTAGGCTTTGCCTACTTGGAGATAAGTCTGTAGTACCTAACATATCAAAAAATGCATTCATAGTGGTGAAAGTCTGCTTTATTACAGCTGCCAGGATCATTCTGCCCAATTGGAAATGTCCTAAAAGGTTAGACTTAAAAGACTGGGTCAGTGGGGTGATTGAGATAGCCTCCTATGAAAGTATGTTGGAAAGACTGAACAATCAAAGTGTAAGGCAAATGATGTGGGATGATTTCTGGGTGCATATGAAGGCCTTTTGAAATATCAAACTTTATGATAGATGTGGTATTCCATGTATTATTGTGTGAAACATTTTCTGTAAATGGTGCTGAATGGTTTGTATATTGTGGAATTGATATCAGAGAATTGTGATGTGCAAATATTTATACTTATTTTCTTGCGCAGTTGGTTGAACAATAAAAAAAGTTGAATTGCATTTCTGATGCGTGGTTGAAAACTTTCACTGACGTTGCTTTCCACACGCGAGGTAAACTCCAGGTCATATGCAATTGCGGCAAATCCATAACGCGCACTGACACGTTGTTATAGCAAACGATACTTTTTTTAAAAAGGAGAATTAACATTGATCTCTCACTTCCATCCATCTGCATTCCACGTGTTGATGTTTGTGTCACGTGACAAATGACGCAAGTGACACGGTGAAATCTTATCCCATGTGGAAAAGCTGTTCAGATCGCAGCATATCCGATATGAATGGCAATTGACACCACATGGGTATGTAGGGCGTAACAGATTCGGAAAAATCCGAATTCATGTGGTTTTCTGCTGTTCAGACCACCCGAAATCAATTCTAGATACAATCTGGATATGCAAAAATCGGATTTGGGATGCCAATCTAAACGAGGCCATAGTTCTAGTGAGTGTTATAGCTGCTGCATTTTGGATTAGCTGTAGGCTTTTAATGCAGGTGTTACTGCACCCTGAGAACAGAGCATTGCAGTAGTCGAGTCTGGAGGTAACAAATGCGTACAAGTTTTTCAGCATCCTCAAAGGACAGGAACTTCCTAACCTTAGCAATGTTTCTAAGGTGAAAAAATGATGTTTTAGAAACGTGCTTTACATGGCTATTCAGGGAGAGGTCTTGATCAATAATTACTAGGGTGACCACCTGTCCCGCTTTGCGTTGGATTGTACAGCAATTTTACCCTTTGTCCTGCGTCACGCAAATTGAACATCAGTCCCGCATGTTCGTTCGACACATCGATACGTCGACCTTTTGTTTCTGTTCAGAGAAGCGCAAGTTGACAGTTTGACCCGTATATCAACCAAGCTATTAAAGCACACAAACACCTTCACAACTTTGAAAGTAATTCTCAAATCTGAGAGCGCACTGTCAGGTCCGACTTCAGTTCGGATTTCGGATATGTTGCCACGAAAAAGAATATATAGGCTACGCTTTCAGTTACGATTGTAGAAAGCCTCTTGGTTATCAGTGGATGGAGAGAGAGAGAGAGTTTCTGCGCTGTGGGCACGATCGCGCACAGCTTATGGTTTTATGCATATGTGCGCCAAAGGATAAAAGCTTTATCATTAGCTACATTCATTTAATAAAAGCTGCAATTTGAGAATTAATATAAGACAAGGTGAAGGTTCCCACGAGATGAAAAAAATACTTACCTTACCTCATCTATTTTTGCAATGGCATTTTCATGGAACTTAGTGAGACGTCGCCATTTATTTTGAAAATAATGATCAAACATGCAGATTTAGACCTGGCATATTATTTTGCACAGAAATAGCCTAGTAAAACTTGAAGCCAAGGCTTAATATTTTTTTGTGTCTTGCATATTAAGTTGAGTTTGATTCTATACCTAATTTCTGAGAGCTTACTTTTAATTGCATAATGCCTTATCTTTTAGAGAATGATAGTGTTTTATATATATATATATATATATATATATATATATATATATATATATATATATATATGAAGAGTTCAGATGCAAAACCCCCTAAACACCATTTTTGTGAAAACTGAGTTAATGATAGTGTGAATCCTGTATAAATCTAGAATATGTAAATTAAATGTTTTTGTGAAAAAAATTAAATAAAACCTACTCCCCGCTGTGTCTAAAATATCTGTTTACAATCAAAACAATGTAAACGCCTGATAAAAAATGGCCTTTTTCTCAAAAAGTGGTCAAGTGGAGTTAAAGGGTTTGCATCTGAACTCTTCATATATATATATATATATATACACACACATACTTTAAGCTGTCAACCTGTCAGCATCTGTAGCCTATCATTTGGTCTGTGGAGATGATCAGGACAGGGACCAAAAACTGGCATGTTATTTTTGGCCATGGTGGCCCAGCATGATTCTATTCAATAATAACTTCATGACGAGCTAAAATAACACTTTTAATTAGACACATTGCATTAACATGATAAATTTAATTGGACAAGCCCAATCTCCTGAACAAATTAAGACAGTCCTGGCCCAAACACGACTAAAAAAATTTAAGTTAATACGTCTGTCCCACATTGTCCCACTTAAACATGCTACATGTCCCACATTTTGTCTGTTTGGAGGTGGTCACCCTAATAATTACCCCCAGATTTTTCACTTGTGAGCTAAATGAGAGTGTAGGACTGCTAAGTGAGCTATGATGGTGAAGCGAGGTGTCCTTCAGTTGTTTAGAGGCAATCATCATAACTTCAGTTTTATCTGAGTTCAAGCATAAGAACTTTTTTGACATCCAAACTTTAATGTCTTCAAGACAGGCATTGAGTTTGGTTGTCGGAGTGCAGTCGCTAGGCTTCATAGAGAGATAAAGCTGTGTATCATCTGCGTATGAGTGAAATGCAATGCCATGTTTCCTAATGATTTCACCCAGAGGTAGCATATAGAGAGAGAATAGTAGAGGGCCCAGTACTGAGCCTTGCGGAACGCCATATTTAACTTTAGCATGATAAGATGAGACGTTGTGGGCATGTACAAATTGGTATCGATCAGTGAGGTAGGATTTGAACCAAGCTAATGCTGAATTTCTAATGCCTATCGTATGTTCGAGTCTGTGTAGTAGGATATCGTGGTCAATGGTGTCAAAAGCTGCACTAAGATCAAGTAAAATTAATATGGATATATTACCATTGTCCATGGAAAGAAGGAGGTCGTTGAAGACTTTAACTAAGGCTGTTTCAGTGCTGTGATTAGCTCTAAATCCTGATTGGAAGACTTCCTGGATTTTGTTTTCGTCTAGGAAGCGACAAATTTGTTTGAACACAATTTTTTCTAGAATTTTGGATATAAAAGGAAGGTTGGATATAGGTATAACTTTAGCATGATAAGATGAGACGTCGTGGCAGTTTAAGCATAGTCCTGCTGCACGAGCCTTCTAACAGCAATATGTTTCGCATGAAATTAAAGATTTTCGAACAGCACAGACCTAAGGTGAAACACTTTACATTGAGTCAATGTAACCTCAGATCTTACTTTCAGTTTCCAACAGTCAGGTCCCATTGATTCAAGTGCCTGTTCGCTTCTGCGTTCGGTCTGTGCTGTACCAAATTATTTTGTTCCACTCGCTAGCTAGCGCATTTAGCAAGCTCTTTTAACAGGGCTATGCTTGAATTCACTCCGGTACTCTCCTTTACCTCCAGGTAAGAGGGTGAATAACCGATGTTCATGGTATATTCCCCCAAAAATATCTTTTTAAACTACTTTACTTTTGAATTCATAATTGGATTTTGCGTATCACAATGCGATTGATACCAATTAATGAAAGCGTCCAAAAAATGGCTCTGGACAATCATAAGCCAAGCTTCATCTACAAGAAAATAAATAAGTGGGTCTCCAGACTAGATATCACTTGTGATTTAGTTTGCCGTTAGCCAGGCTAACATAAATCAGAAAGTAAGACCATAATCTTGGTGATTTAACATGTTATCAAGCCATCATTCTAAAATGTTGTATGTCATTTTACTCCTTAGGGATCGGAATTGTGTGGTTGGTCTTTGGGACGCTGGAGTCAAGACGGCTTTGATATTCATCACAATTTCCCAGATCTGAATTCAATCCTGTGGGAGGCAGAAATCCGGCACTTGGTCCCTCGTAAGGTTCCAAACCACTATCTGCCCATTCCTGAGTGGTACCAGTCAAAAAATGGCACGGTTCGTCAATAATTGAAGCACATCATTACAGTAGAATCAGTACAAATTCTCAACCACTGGAGCCTCTCTAACAGTCTTTTAATTTTATCCTAACTATTTAACAGATCAAGTCATGAATGTGTCGAAGTGAGAGCTATACTTCCTATAACTACAGAGAAATTAATCAAATGGTTGGTACAATTCATGAAGAAAATACCTAAACCTGTTTGTTCAGCATCTCCAGGGTATATGCAGGAATCCCAGGGTTGTATTTACCACCTTTTACTACCCCAGTGTTGTATAGTAACTAATTAAAAATAATTAAGTACTGTACTTAAGTACCTTTTGGGGGTATCTATACTTTACTTGAGTTGTTAAAAATCTGTCAACTTTTACTTCACTACATTTCCTGAGAAAATTCCAAACTTTTATTCCACTACTTTTTCAATTGGCAGTATATTTACAAAGTATCAGCTAAAATTGCATTTAGTGGTCAACTGAGTGACTGCAACAAGGTTTTGTATTAGAGATGCCAATTTGTCAGTGAACAAGTGCAAACAAATTCTCCATCAAAGGAGGAATATGGTGTGAATCAGTCCATAGCCCTATTGTTCAAGGTCACTGAATGCCCTCAGGGAAAAGAATGACAACATTTTGTAGTAGTGTGTTGGCAGCTAACCCTAACTACAAGTAAATAAGGCATAGCAACTCATTTCAGTTTCATATTCCTATGCCCCATTCAGTTAACATTTGCTGACAGTTCGCTATTCTACCTATGTTGTAAAATATGTATGTGGAAAATATGATCATGTAAAATATGATCATGTGTAATTAATCATGACTCATGATGATGTACCCAGAGTAATTAATGCTTAAAGGACAGTACCGGAGTGAATTCAAGCATAGCCCTGTTGAAAGAGCTTGCTAAATGCACTAGTTAGCGAGTGGAACAAAATAATTTGGTACAGCACAGACCGAACGCAAACGCAGAAGCGAACAGGCACTTTACACTGAATCAATGGGACCTGACTGTTGCAAACCGAAAGTAAGATCTGAGGTTACATTGACTCAATGTAAAGTGTTTCGCGTTCGTGTTAGGTCTATGCTGTTCGAAAATCTTTCATTTCATGCGAAATATATTGCTGTTAGAAGGCTCGTGCAGCAGGACTATGCTTAAACTTACTCCGGTATATTGCTTTAAAATCATGTGCTATTTCAGCAGGAGGTCATTAATGACAAACAATGAATTCATGCTAATTCCTGATGAGTCATTAGATATTCAGAGATTAAGTAATGCATGGATCATGAATGAATCATGAATGAAATCATGCATGAATTCATGATAATTCATGTACCCTTACCGTAAAGTGTTACGTTCTGTTAGCCTACTTGTACTTTTACTATCATTACATTTAATTAAAGATTACTTCTCATACTTAAGTACAGTAGAGATAAGATACTTTTATACTTTTACTTGAGTAACATGCTAGCAGGTGACTTGTACTTCTATCAAAGTACTTTTTTTGCGGGGTATCTGTACTTTTACTCAAGTGGGACTTTTGGATACTTTATGCAACACTGTTACTACCTAGACAATATTTTTTACTACCAAAACAACATCAAGCAGCATAAATAAAGCTTCCATAACTTTCTGTGTTGGCAGGGTTGACTCACTGACGCACTCAGCGTCCCCAAACATTTCCATTCCTACATACATACTGGCAATTGAATTGTATTTATATGAATTCTACGGAGCTGGGATGGCACTTCCGAATGTTTCCCAATGTTTCCAAAACCAGCCAACTAATCTGGACGAAGAGTGCATCTGCATCTCTTTTGGTGCACTTTCATTTGAAAATGGATCAATGAATACGGCATCTAAGCTGCAAGTTTTTTAATTCACATAGCCTACATGATAATATAATATAAAGCAATAATAAACCAATACAGTATGCTCTACAGTATGCTGTCACAAGCAGGTTGCAAGACGTTTGAGAGAACACATGTTGCACTGTCACTTTGCTCAAAAACAGAATAGTGCCGATGCCTACTAGCTAATATCAGAAAAGGTCAGCGCCAACTCACACTCAGGCCCTGCTAGAACGTATATTTTTAATTAGATGATGTTAAAACACATCTTTAGCACAAATGGGAAACGGATGAGAAATTTACTACCAAGTCAAGTTGTATTTGTTACCTTTTGCTACCTTTCAAGGGCCCTAATTTGGGTTGATATTTTTTACCTTTTATTCATTTTTAGTACTGCGCGGACACCCTGATCTCCGTTTGGAATTTGATTTGGTTCGGTTTGACTGTTCATACGCAATATGGACTTTTGGACAAAATGTGACCTCAGTCAATGGGCCACATTTATCAAACAAATGTGGTCAAGTGTAACAGCACAGGGCTGCATTTCCCAAACGTAGTTACGATGATCTTAAGCCTAAGTAGTTCGCAGGTTCGCACTTAAGACCATCTTAACACTTACAGACCATTTCCCGAAACGTTCGTTGCTTAAGATGATTCGTGAGATCACTAGCAGATCTACGTGTGATCCAGAGTAATCGTAGACCACTAAGATGATCTTAACCAGAAAGAATTAGGCTACTCAGTGGAGATATCTAGAGGATATGAGGTGAAAACAGGCCAAGTAGGCCTACGCCATCATGTTGCTTTGACAGTTTTGTTGTACAAAGATAGGCCAGCCTCATAAAAATAACAAATTATTGTTGAGTGTTAATCAATTGCCATAAGAATTTTAGCCTATATCCCGAAGAAAAGCTGGGCATCTATGGTAGCCTAAATAATTTAGGTGGGCACTTCATTGAGTGCTTCAGTGGATGTCAAATGAAAAAAAAGTTTTAGGTTTTCCAAAAGCGCAAGTTAATTTGTATGACGGGCACAGTGGGGACGCAGCTGTCCCTGTCTCCTTCTCTCTTCCTCTCTCGCGCACGAAGCACCAAAATACACTGTTGCCTATTTTTTAAACATTAATTAAAATTTATTATTAAAGTTCTGTAAATCTGAGCTAAAGCAGTGTGCCGACCGTTTCTTATTTTTACGTTTTTCCAGAATTGTCCAGCACCTGCGCTGGATGTGCACACCACTCCACTCATGGAGGTATTAATAAACCTAGAGAAACATACTAAGTCCCGCCTCCCATTCATTCCAATGTGGAATGCTAGGCTAGTGAATTCATCCAAAATTGAACAAAATTTTCAGTTGTCAAGATGGCGTTTCATGGAGCTCACTTCCGACTCCATTTCATTAGGCCAATGAGGGCCCATGTTACTAATGTAGATGAGCTACAGATGGCAAGTCTGGGCATGCCCACAAAAGTTTGTGCACAGGGAGCTCGCTCACATGAGCTGAAAGTGTAGCATTAACTAATCAGCATATGTCAAATGGAGTCGGATATCATGTAATTTCTGGAAAATGGCGACGAGGAAGTGCAATGCTAATTGGCAAAGCTAACTGGCAAAATCCTGACCCCCTGACTCCACTACACTTGTGACTTCTAAGTCAAACATGACTTAGAAGTTGGCGTGGACTTAATTTTGGGAAAAAGGCCTACACACGACAGAAACGTTGGATTTTATTATTATTGGCCTATTTATTTAATTGAATGAAACAGGGTGTACCGGAGAAGCTCTCAGGTAAAACACATATGATAACAGTGAGTATTAGTCGTAGGCTACAATAGGCTATTGTCATCCATTTTAAATAATGTAGCAACTAGCATCAAAAAACACATTATTTGATGTAAATGATTTATCATACCCATCTCCGCTTGGTGAATCAGCACCACGGCGCTGAACAGCGCACGCCTTAAGAAGCTTCTTAACGTGAATGCGCGTGCACTTTCGTAAGTGCATGTTTGGGAAATGCGTGTAGAGGAAATTAAGAATCTTCGTAACATCACTCGTTCGCTCATTCGTAGCCACTAAGATCCACCGTTATCGGGAAATGCAGCCCAGATCAGTAAGCAAACCCAAACGTTTTCTTACAGTTATTCTCAGTCGCTTTGATACAATCATTCCTGCTATTTGCAAACAGTGCATTTATCAAAACATTTTGGACAATGACAAAACTCCATGCATTGCCTGCAAAAGCCATTCTATTGCTCAAGATCCTTATTTCATCTCTCAAAATTAAACATTTCTATCAATGAACATGCCACGCCGTCAGAAGGACAAGTCCTTTTGTCATTGTGTTTGAATAAAACAACAATGTACACATGAGGAATGTTCTGATGTAAACTATGATTATTAACATTATATAAATTATTATATAATTATACGTTTTAGTCATGATTAAGTTGTAAATGACACCTTACTTTATGTGAGAGATTGATTAGAATAGATTGATTCAAAGATTAAAAATTACGCTGTCATAGTTTGTACTGCAATTCATTAAAAAAACATGCCATTGCACTACAGAAAGGAAAAGACAGTACTGTAACAAAGCTAAATGTGAATATAGGAAAATCTCCTTTGGGAAAAATATACGTGCATTGCGGTAGAAATTGCAGTTCAGTCTTCCTACACCTTGCTTACATGCATCATCTTTCTTTACACCTCCATTACTGACCTCTCAGCTTTTCCAACTCACAGGTCTCACAGTTCTAACTTGGTCCCTTTCAAGTGAACCGAACTCAGTCCTCTAAAAGTGGACTAAAAAGGGAACTCAAACAAAAAGAACTCAGTTCTGTTTGGTGTTCACATTATCAAAGAGGGGAGCGTGTCTATGTTCCCACAGCTCTTTGTTCCCACAACTCTATGTTCCCACAGCCCTATATTCCCACAGCTCTATATTCCCACAGCCCTATATTCTCACATTTCTAAGAGTTTTATTTTCTTTCTTTCTTCAGTCAGGTACTATAGTCCCACATTTCTACCCCTGCCTGGTAGACCCCCTATGTAAGTTCAAGCAAGATTCGATCTTTGGTATTATTTACCCTCAATGGTGCCTACCAGGTAGTGGGATTAGGTTAAGGGTAAGGGTAGGGTTGTTTTATGTTGTGCTGCCTAGATTTATATTTGCAATGAAAACGATCTTCATCCACTCTTGTTTTCAGAACGTTTTGCATCCACATTCCACAACGATTTTATATTCATCCACCTCAGCGATCATTTTTTAAATCGACCACAGCAATCATTTTCATTTTCAGAATCTTCCATTCTGATGTGAACGGAAGGGCTAACTGGATAAATATTACCTGTGTTGGTGTGAACATGCCCTTATCGGAACATATTGCTGTGGGAAAATAGGGTCTATTTAAAAAAAAAAAAAAAAATCTTTATAATGTGAGAGCATAGGGCTGTGGGAACATAGGGCCCAATTTCCCAAATTTCCTAATAGTGCAGGCAATGGGTGAAAAAATCGCTCACAAGGTGATACAAGCATGAGACTTGGCACAAGTGTTCATTAGGACCTGCTTATCAATTTCAAGGGTGGAGCCACTCAAAATTAGATTTTGCATAGCAACGGTTGCTATGCAAAGCATTTTACTCAGCAACGAGCATCGATAACACAGTTTCTGAGCAGTTTTATGATATCATGTATTTATATTTTTACTTTCTTTCTCAAAACTATTTTAATAATGTGTCAAAATGTTTTATAATGTCATTCTAGCCACCGAAACCATCTAAATTACATGAAACCATCAAAATTACATGAAAATTTCAATTGCTGTCTTACTTCTTTTTGGAGAAGTAATATCTCATGTTAGTAGCACATGGCTTTACAAATGTTAGGACAGGTAGCGGTTGAGGTAGCTCGGTCCCTTGCTACTGAACAGGGGGTTGGATAGGGTTAGGAACACTCACCCGTACCGTGTTCAACTCCATCGGCACCAGGGGCTGGCCCGAATTACGGCGGTGAGTCCAGAACAAGTGGACTCAGACCTGTGGTTTGAGGAAGTTGGCGAAGCAGTGGTAGAAGTGGGTGTCGTGTAAGTCGGCCAAGTGGACGGAGAGGTGAGTGAGACACTGCCCGCATACTTGAGTTGTGAGTCCTTGTAGCGAGATGGCTTGGAGGAGAACCAACGACGTCAGCTACAACAAAGTGGCAACACATCTTCTCGACCCATGACGAGGACTACGGCTGCACCCGGGTCGTCCAACATCACATCCCGACTGGAGACGCAGCCGCATTCATCCAGAGTTGCCCACGCTGCATCCTGTTCAAGACCAAGCCGGATGCCAAAGCCCCACTTGTTCCCATGCGTCCTCACGCCCCTCTTCACGTGCTGGCCATGGATATTTTGTCTCTGAGTTGCCCAGCTGACCGGTATCCAAACATCTTGGTGATAACAGACCTCTTCACCAAATATGCTTGGGCCGTTCCCACTCTCGACCAAACAGCCGCCACCACCGCTCGAGTCCTCTGGTTTACTGTGTTCCAGTCCTTCGGATGTCCCGAAATCCTGCACTCAGACCAGGGCCCCGCCTTTGAGGCCAAGGTGATCCAGAAACTTTGTCTGCTCTACGGATGCCGGAAGACTCACATCACCCTGTACCACCCCCAGGGTAACGGGCAGTGTGAGCGGTTCAACCAGACGCTCATGGGCCTGCTCGGTACCCTGGAGGTGGAACACCAAAGCCGGTGGGTTGAATTTCTCCCAACACTTCTCCAAGCTTATAACAATAGTGTCCACAGCACGGCAGGCTATGCCCCTACTTACCTTATGTTTGGGAGGCATGTCCGCTTGCCAGTTGATCTGATTTCATGGGCGTCTGGGGCCGATGAGCAGTGGTGGGGGAGAGTGTCACGGGGTGACAGCGTTTGGTGGGGGAGGAACTTTAGTTTGTCTGAATGTAGAAAGAGGGACCAAATTCGGTGCAGTACAATGCCTCCCAGCATAGTAAACAAACCGGCCTGAGGCCATGGCAAGGCTAATTGTTTACAGAGTATGTAATGATTCCATCACGTTCACGATTGGTGACTATGTGGACTGGAGTGCTTTATAAACCGCAGTAACGGGAGAGACGGGTGGAGGGCGAAGACATGGTATTTGACAGCCGCAACAACGCCCAGGATAACGAAGCAAGGACTGAGTAACGCTAACCACCGGGAGATGCCCAGCTACAGTACGTCATGCTAAGTACTGGGAATGTTGAATGTGTATGGCGACGTGAACACTGATAAGAGCCGGATACATAACGTGAGTGTGCTGTGCTATCGATGCTTTATTCCTGTGGAATAGAGCTGCTGCAGCGGTGTTTGTGTGGGAGGACGTGTTTGAATGCCTACGGCCTACGGAACTCTCCGTAACGAACGGGAGGGTTGTCATTGGCAACCGGACGCGTGAGTTTCCTATCCTGTATGTGTGTCAATGTTCTACGCTAGAAGCGTCAACATGCTAGCTTGACGTGCAGTGCTAATACCCTGTCTGATGTGTTTGGAGGTGGCCTAGCTATATTGTTGTGAGTGCCCGTATGTGTGCATGGGCCCGCCTCTCCAGTTTATATGCCTCTTAGTCCAGCTCCAGCCGTGACTAACCCATCCATTGTGAAGAGGTGTCTCCATGTCAGCTCCACGTCAGTTGTAGACTTGTAGTCAAGACCGCTTAGACCAAGATCAAGACAATACCAAGACCAGAGGCTAACGAGACCAAGACAAGACCAAGACCAGAGGCTAACGAGACCGAGACGAGACCAAGACAAATTGAGGCTGAGGCCAAGACCGAGACCGAGACCGGAAAAAAAAGTAGACTATGTTATATTGGAAGTTATAACTTGATTTGAAAAAACAACCTTGGTTAACATTCGACCCATATTAAAGAGTATTATTTCAACTGCTGGCAACAATGGGATAGGGATAGCGGCAAGGTGGGCAGGAAATACAAACAGTTTTGATATCTTTTTTGATAGCTGTTGAACCATTTATTAAAAAAAATGATCCTGCTTTTACCAGCACAAACCGCCTACTGAACTGATTAAATACCAGCAGGGGGATATCACCTAGTCACCCACTGTGATGAGTTGAGGTCTACCAGTTGATGTAGTTGATGTCCCTGCTCCAGACATTTCAACCAGTAGAAAATCATTTCTGGGTAGCTGGGAGAATGACAGTCAACTCCATTACATTCAATTCTACTCTATGTTGGCCTTGCTTCTACTGGTAAAAGTTAAGAGCAGGTTTCTCAAGCCAGGTGGCACATTAGAATTTTTTTTTTGTGTGTGTGTGCATTTTAGATAGCCAGCTCCTTTAAACTTTTAAAGCATTTAAACCTACTGCTATAATGAGATGAATGTGGCACAATTTGGCTAACTTGATGGGTGCATTCTACTTTTTATTTTGTGTTTCCTTTAGTTTTAGATGTAACACAACATGCAGTGTGCCAACGGTAATTAAAAATAAGAAATAGTTCCACACAATGGGCAAGACATGGCACTATGCAGCCTTCATAACACAAAAGTAAAAAATGACTTATACAGTTTAAATCAGTACTTTTAAAGTAGGCTAGGTTGAGCACAAGATTAAGCTCTATACTTTTCTGATATGCATTTCATTCATATCTGCCCATAACTGCTTATTTTGATTTCTGAAAGTTGGCAACCCAACCAGGCCTACCAGCATACTCTGTCTATACCAAATATTTTATACTAGCCTACTTCTAATTAATTTAACATGGCCTGAGTTAATTTTGAGAACGTAGAATACAAGGATACGATTTTAGCAGAAGCTAGCCTACTTTGTGAGATGACTGGGCTGGTGTTCCAACGTTTTGGGCAGCCTGCACGATTCTCATCACTACATGTGGTGACTGAGTTATGCAAAAGTAATGCAAAATCCGGAGCGGATTATCAATGGTATACATTCGCTATTACATCAAGTGGAATGGATTCTTTCGGAATGCAATAGAGATAACTTTAAAAAAATATATCAACGGCGTTCATTTATTTATCGCCCGATAAGAGTCACTCGCAGGAGGTTTGACATCATTCACAAGCATCCATGAACCACTAAATACGGGAGTTTTTAAGATGTCTGTGTCTCAGTAGCCTATACTAAATTTACCAAAATGAAAGATGAAAGATTTAATTCCCATAAAAAGGCCTACATGAGATCACGTTAACTAGCATGACATCTCAGCCATCATAACGCATGCCTATGCATACACGAACATTCCATAATTAAATTTCCTACATTTTGCGAGTGGAAAGTGAACTTTTAGGAGAGTAATTTAGAGCTGCATGTAACTGGATGTGCTCGGCTCTCTCTGTCACTGAGAGAGACCGACCCATAAATGCATTTGATAGCCTTGCTCTGCGCAGTAAGGGGCGTCTTTTACGCGCACTCACTTTTGTTTTGGTGCGTCTCATTGTTTAGGCTGTCATATAAATCGGCAACTCAATATCATTAAAACATATATTGCATTTATTTATCTTGTCTTGGTCTTGGTCTTGCAAGACACCAAGACAAGACCAAGGGATCCGAGACTAAGACAAGACCAAGACAATACACTGTCAAGACCAAGACGAGACCGAGACCACACAAAATTGGTCTCGAGACCGGTCCTGAGACCAAGACCGGTCTCGAGACATACAACTCTAGAGTTGTCGCTCTCTCTCTCCCGACCCTCTGGCAATTCCATCCTGGTGGCTACCCCTGTGGAAACTACATGTGAATGCCTAACAACTCTTTGCTGGCTGCCGTGAGTCCTGGCCTGTGTGCCCTTATGTATGAGTGTCTGATTGTGTTGTGCAATCTCCACTTGTGTTAGCGCTTGTAGTGGTAATGTTTTGTATGAACACACCCTCCTTTCCTAATGTGTGCTTTGTGTGCAGACCGGCATGTGGTGAGGTTACAGGTGTAACCGTCTCCCGCTTGGAAAGTTGAGCCTTGAATGCCATTCTTCTACATCATTCCCGCCCTCCCGTTGTTGCCCGCTGCAGCAGAGCCCTGTATGCCGTCACTCTACCCCAGTGCACTGCCCTTCCGCCGTCCTCTCTAGCCGAGCCCTCTGTGCCGTTTCTTCTATGCCGGACGGCGTCCTGTCTAGCCGAGCCCTGTGTGTCGTTCTTCTACGCAGGACGGTGTCCTGTCTGGCCGAGTCCTGTGTGCCATTCTTCTATGCTGGACGCCGCCCTGTTAAGCAGAGCCCTGTGTGCTGTTCTTCTATGCTGGACGCCGCCCTGTTAAGCAGAGCCCTGTGTGCTGTTCTTCTACCTCAGCGACTGCCCTGACGTCGCCACGCCGAGCCCTGTACATTGTTCTTCTATGCCCAGACGCTACCCGCTCAGCGGAGCCCTGTGAGCCGTTCTTCTACCACTGCGGGCTCCCCACCGCCGCCCTGCCCAGCAGAGTGCTGTACATCATCCTCCACGCCCCTACTGGCCCTGCCCCGTCAAGCCCAGTGTGCCATCTCTCCTGCCCCAGTAATCTGTCCCATTGCTGTGCTACCCATCAAGGCCCCTTCCACTATGGCAGTAGTGGCCCCCGCTCTTGCGTAGAAGTGGTTACTTGAAATGGTATTTTTCATATAATCGCAATGATTTCAGTAGCTAGAAAGACATCAAACAGGTAGTTTTCACACATATTACTAGTATATTACCCTTTGAAAGATCTCTGCATTGATTTTAGAACAAGGAGTCAACCTACAGACATCATTATACCGCAAAAATACTTAAAAACAGCATTATTGATGCTGGTTGCTAAGGGTAATCCATTGCCTAGCAACCGTTGCTATGCAGTACTTAATTTTGAGTGGCTCCACCCCTGAAATTGTAATATAGGTTCTTCTGAACATCTGTGAAAATTTTCATGCTTGTATCACCTTGTGAGCGATTCTTCCACTATATGACACCCATTGCCTGCACTATAAGAAATGTGGGAACATAGGGTTGTGGGAACATAGGGCCTAATTTCCAAAAATTCTGTGAAAAATAAAAATTCCTAACAAATGTGGGAACATAGAGCTGTGGGAACATAGGGTTGTGGGAACATAGAGCTGACCCCATTTGAAGCTTGATACAATTTCATTTGAAGTTTAAATTACTCTAAAATTGAAATTAATTGAATAAGACTTTGAATTCATTTTGAGATCAGACATTACATTTACATTTCCCTGTTATTTTCATTTTGAGTTAGACTACATATTTCAGCCTCATGCTATTCAATGCGCTACCATTTAATTCAAGCACATTTAATTTACTTTTAGTAAGACTGCAGTTTTAGGTTGCACTTTCACCTGTCAATCATATACCCCACCCATCAACACTGATCAGTCTCGATTGGAGATGCCTGCCAGTATTGCAATGCTTTTGCGGAGTGTTCTGCAGTCACTGCGACGCTAAAGAATGACTACGATGCTAAAAGAAAGCTCTGAATGATTCAGTGATAATAAATTTTGCTCACAATATACAGGGCTGTTTGCTTGGGACCGTTAGTATAGTAGGCCTACTGATTCGATTCAATTCAATTCAATTTCAATTTCAAATTCTCTATTTGTAGAGCGCTCAAATACAGTGCATTTGTCTCGCGGCGCTTTACAGAGGGGACAGTATGGGAAGCATCCATGAGAAACAGGGGCAAGGAAAAACTCCCTACACTTTCAGGCTGCTGCTGCTTGGAACAACTCGGGCTGTGCCATCTTACAAGAGGTCATCTTAAGCAGGCTATGGCCCTACTACTGTAGCCTACTAGCCTAGAAATCTAGACCCCCCCTAGTGGCAGCATTTTCAAATTCATTTGGCCACTACAGGAGTCTAGACAGGCTCGGCAGAGAAGAAGGCGCCCAGATCTAACATGTATCAGACCAATCAAATTGTCCTGAGGGGTTAGGGACAAGTGACGAAAGAGAGTTGCAGAGATCTCTGTCTTTTTTGTTACGCTGAAGCAAATTCAAAATTTGTGGAATGGTACTAATAAACTGAGTCGCTATCATTTTATGGAGTTATTGTGAGTTTTTTGGATGTATCCCTGATATTCCCCAACTGGTTGTCATCATTTCAAACCTAAGGAGTAAGTTGTTACTGTTCGTTTTTGTTGCAGATGAACTTAATATTAGATCAGGCAATGACAATAATTATGATACTACAAGTTATTAGCGAGCTAAAAAAAATAAATATGTTAATAAATAGATGTTTGTCCCATGAGAAAGCATGGAAACTTCGCTCATGCTGCGGGTTTGACAAGTAGGCTATTTTTGCTTTGAAGAAAAGTTTTACGACCCCATGGCGGTGAAGCACACAGGGATCCCTGCTACAAAATATCCTGCCCTGTCGAAAGCGTTACATAGCTTGCGATGGTGAGAGCCGACCAGCGACCACCATTCATTGCGAACATTTCAACATTTTACAAGGATGATCATACATTAACTGGATTTCATAAACTCCCTGAAAAACATGACGACCAGTTGGTAGCAAGGTCTCTGTCAAGAGCTCATTAAGTTTAGGCTATCCCCTGTAGGCTACGTGTGCCAGTTTAGGTGTTGGATGTCCCAGCCTAGTCCCTTCACTCTATACATTGACAGCAGGCATTTTCAATTGAGTCATATTGTTGTTGATGGGTGTGGCATTTGATTGACAGGTGAATATGCAACCTCGGACTAAAGTCTTTCTAAAAGTAAATGAAATGCTCTTGAATTAAATGGTGGCACAGGGAACTGTATAAGGCTGAAATATTATGTCTCATTCAAAATGAAAATAACAGGGAAATGTCAATTAAAAAAAAAGTCAATTAAATTTTTCATTCAATTAATGTTAAGTTTAAAGCATTTCAACAAATGCAATTGCATCCAACTTCAAATTTGATAACCATTAATGCATTTACATTTACTAGCCTATATGACATGTCAAAGTTTATTTCTTTTTATTTAATTTTTGTTACTTCTACCCTTCATATGCCATATTGAGTGGGACATCTTGTTTTTTGGAGTATTTTTAATATGTCTCGTCAGGACTAGATCCTGCCCTGCATTCCAGTGGAATGGATGTCCAGAGGACATCTTTATTTGGTTGGTTGAAATGTGGTCTGAAATGGACATGTAGTTGACATCTTTATTTGGTTGGCTGATAGGTGGTCTGAAATGGATGTCCAGTACACATCTTTATTTGGTTGATTGATAGGTGGTCTGAAAGGGACATCCCCCCCAGCAAAATGTGGTTGAAAAGACATTGAAAAGGCGTCTTTTCATTACATCTAAATAACATTCCATTTTGATTGAAAAGTGAAAGACTTTTGACCGGCTTTTCTGGTAGTTGAAAAGACGCATTTTCTTGTCGTCTAATCAATGTTCCATTTTGGTTGAAAAGTGAAGGTTTATATGATTTCTTTTTCTGGTCGTTGAAAAGACGTCTTCTCATGTCATCTATACAACATTCCATTTTGGTTGAAAAGTGAAAGGTTATACAACAGCTTTTTCTACTTGTTTAAAAGATGTCCCTCAAAAGCTGACTTTTCAGCATCTATATTTGGTTGAAGCCACATCTGTCCAGTGTCTTTTTCGGTTAGTTGAAAAGACGTCCCTTGAAAGCCGTCTCTTCAGCCTCTATATTTGGTTGAAGCCACGTTTGTCCAACATCTTTTGCTGGTCTTTGAAAAGATGTCCCTTTGAAAGCCGTCTTTTCAGCATCTATATTTGGTTGAAGCCACGTTTGTCCAACGTCTTTTGCTGGTCATTGAATAGATGTCCCTTTGAAAGCCATCTTTTCAGCGTCTATATTTGGTTGAAGCCACGTTTGTCCAACGTCTTTTGCTGGTCATTGAATAGATGTCCCTTTGAAAGCCATCTTTTCAGTGTCTACATTTGGTTGAAGCCACGTTTGTCCAACGTCATTTGCTGGTTATTGAAAAGACGTTCCTTTGAAAGCCGTCTTTTCAGCGTTTACATTTGGTTGAAGCCACGTTTGTCCAACGTCATTTGCTGGTCGTTGAAAAGATGTCCTTTGAAAGCTGTCTTTTCAGTGTCTACATTTGGTTTAAGCTATACTTGTCCAACGTCATTTGGTGGTCGTTGAAAAGACAGCCTTTGCAGGTCGTTGAAAAGACATCTTATTAAAGTGGTCTTTTCAGAATCTATGTTTTGTTGAAACCACGTCTGTCCAACGTCATTTTCTGGTCATTGAAAAGACGTCCTATAAAAGCTGTCTTCTCAACATCTATATTTGGTTGAGACGCCTGTTCAACGCCTTTTTCTGGTCTTTGAAAAGACGTGATTTAAAAGAGGTCTTTTCAGCGTCTATATTTGGTTGAAGTCACGTTTATACAGCGACTTTTTCTGGTCGTTGAAAAGACGTGCTTTAAAAGCAGTCCTTTCAGCATATATATTTGGTTGAAACCACATCTGTGAAGCGTCTTTCTCTGGTTGTTGAAAAAACTTATTTTTACACTGTCATGTTGCTATTTTTTTTTATTAGTATATAAGCCTATATTATCCTTTTATAGGCTTTTAAAAATGTGCATTGTGTATTTTCAACTTTATCTATAAGATGATAATCTATTAGACAAAAATAGAAAGGCTCTTATAAATGAATAATTCAAACGAAAAATTACATTAATTATTTTATTTTTCATCATGAACACATTTTTGTAAATGAATACATCCATATGTTTTTATTCATTTATTTTATTGCTTGTAGTCTCCAGCACCGGTTTGGGGCATGTTTCAAATGGTCTGCCAAGTTCGGTCCGTGGTTGTGTCACTCCACTCCTTCACAGCATCTGGAATGACAAGGAAACCATTTTCATTTGTTTAGGGGCGCCATTTATAACACTTGTCAGGACCACCAGGCTCGTATGATGGCCAAGACATGAAGGGGAGACCACACCGACTTAAAATAGTAAACAATACGTGTTTATTAAAGTAAATAATGCATATCAGTAAATGTAGTAGCTAACCAAAAGTGTGGTGTGCATCAGTAAATGGAGTGTGGTGTAAGAAAGTGTAATGCAGGAGCCAGCAGCCAGCCACCCAGACCGATGGCCGGAGCAGAGTGAGCGAGAGAGAGAGAGGAACCAGGAAGTCCTCTTTTAAAGGCCTCCCAATTAGGCCGACAATAACCTCATGGCCAGGCTACAGCTCCACCTGTGGGCCTGGGGACAGATGGACAGACACACATACCATGAATAGCATTAACACACAGACCAGGACAGGCCCATGACACGACCGGCAAAACCGGGGCGTAACACACTGCAGTGGCAATGTTGCCCAAAAAACAAAAAAAAACCACACTGGTTCTTTTCAAAACTAAAATGGTCAAGTTATCATGCTGGATAGGTATAGCCATCACCTTTTCTGCATTTCCTTGTTCCGTTCAAGAGATATGCTTAAAAATACTGTTTTCGGTAATGGCGGTAATAAAAATGGCCGCCATAAGCCATTTTTGCAATGGCTCCATTTCTGAAATTGTTCAGGGCACCAAACTGTACAAGTGTACCACATTTCACGCTTTTATGAAAAAGTGAACATTTCACCTATATTTTGTCACATACAGTACAGTATCATCTGGACTAGTAAATCATAGTTGATCAAACAATACAAACAAACCGTTAATGTTAGCCACCTCATTGTTCATTGTTAAGTCACGTTAATGCTAAGTAACTATTAGTACAATGTAGCATTTCAATTTAGCCTAATGTAGCATTTCATACTGGCGACAGATTTAGATGGATATGGACATTTAATGCATTTAGCAAATGTAATTGCACTGTTTTATCCTCACAGACTTCAAGGATACCCATGTTTCCCTCTCCCTCTCCTCCCATTAGACAACAACCATAGGCAACAAATTCACAAAGTAGGCCTAACATCCAAAATCTGACAGTAGGCATGTTATTCACAGAGCCTACTGAAAATGGAACTGATGAATAAGACACAGATTGAAAAAAAATAACTATAACCTGCCAATTTGAAATAGGTCTGCCTTGACTTGTTAGAAAATAAATGTTTGGCCTAATAGTCAATGTGATCCCTGGTCTTCCCCTTAAATGTGCGGTTGGTAATTGGTCTCTTTAAGTTGGACGCATGCTTCCGCTGTCAGACGACTTCGGGAGGGGCAAAGGACATAACGTTACTTCATGTGTATCTGTTCACGCAGATAGGTTGATCCGAACACTGACATTAAAGCCAGTGCAATATAGCCTGACATAGCCCGACCATAATAGGCCTTCTGCTGATGAACATTCGTATTATGGGCGGGCTATATCAGGGCAAGTGCGAAATTGCGAAGACAGAACTTTTCGGTAAAGATGTCCAGCAGGCGTAAGTGATGTTGACCCTGCGATGTGTTCTGTAAGTTAATTGAACACGTAGCTCCGTCAACTTGCTCACCCACAATGTTGAGCTCTTCAACTCAATCATCTGCATTTCCATATGTGCCCAACCACTCTTATCAGAGCCAAATCAATTTCATCTCCGTCAAAGCTGGCTTGATCAAGAAAGAGAACATTGCGCTATACTTCTGAAAGTCCCCAAAGCGCTCTGCGAACTCTGACTGAAGCTGGCGCATGTATTCGCAGATATGTGTCAATGTGGTTGGAATTAGCCTAAACTCCCTTGTGTGTCTGAAATATCGTATCGTTCCTATCTGCCTGATCTTTGAAAGTCTTTTCGCGCTTTGTCTCGTAATGACGTCTAACATTGTATGTTCGACACACAACACTTTCAAAACACAAAGTGCACACAGCACAATCCTTCTGAGAAACGAACAAATATTCTGCGGTCTAGGAGGAGTGGAAGGCCCGACCTGTCGGCTTCTTTGCCGTCTAGGCAATGCATAAAGGGGGCACTCGTGTGAAAAATTAATATGGGGAGGGGCCGCTATTGCTGCGTAGTCATTTTTTAAGTTCAATGACATTTCATCATTATGTCTGAACATTTTTAATGTATTAAATTATTAGGGTAGTGCAATGTCCGCGTGCCACTGGAAATTTCTTGGCGTGGCACGCGTGCCTAGGGTTGCCGACCCCTGTATTAGTATAATAGAGGGCCATGTTTGTGTTTGTCAGTCAAGTGAGTGAGAATGTTGCCGTCCATCAACCAAACAAGCCAAAACTGAAATTGTGCCTTTTAAAGCCAATTCTTCTTCTCTGATTTATTGATAGATCACATATCTTTGGTGCATATACCGCCACCTACAATACAGGAGTGTATACAAGGACTTAGACTATGAATGGGGGTAAAAGGATCCTGAAACAATTGGCTACATAATAAGTGGTCTGAAATGGATGTCCAGTAGACATTTTTATTTGGTTGGTTGAAATGTGGTCTAAAATTGACCTCCAGAAGACATCTTTATTTGGTTGGTTGATAGGTGGTCTGAAATGGACGTGTAGTAGATGTCTTTGGTTGGTTGAAATGTGGTCGGAAATGGATGTCCAGCAAACGTCTTTATTTGGTTGGTTGATAAGTGGTCTGTAATGGACATCCAGTAGACATCTTTATGTGGTTGGTTGAAATGTGGTCTGATAGGGATGTCCAGTAGATATCTTTATGTGATTGGTTGAAAGGTGGTCTGAAATTGACCTCCAGAAGACACTTTTATTTGGTTGGTTGATAGGTTGTCTAAAATGGACATCTAGTAGACGTCTTTATTAGGTAGGTTGAAATGCGGTCTGAAATGGACATCCAGTAAACGTCTTTATTTGGTTGGTTGAAATGTGGTCTGAATTTCACATCTAGTACACCTCTTTATTGGGTTGGTTGAAATGTGGTCTGAAATGGATGTCCAGTACACATTTTTTTGTGGTTGGTTGAAATGTGGTCTGACATAGACGTCTGTTTTTGGTTCAAATGATGGCCACGACTGGCTGACGGGATTTAGCCCAAATATTAACGTCTATTAAAGGTTGTGTGCTGGGGGGATGTAGTAGATGTCTTTATTTGTGTGGTTGATAGGTGGGCTGTACTGGACGTCCAGCAGACATCTTTATGTAGTTGGTTAAAATGTGGTCTGAAAGGGATGTCCAGTAGATATCTTTTTGTGGTTGGTTGAAAGGTGGTCTGAAATGGACGTCCAGTAGACATTTTTATTTGGTTGGTTGATAGGTTGTCTGAAATGGACATCTAGTAGACGTCTTTATTTGGTTGGTTGAAATGCGGTCTGAAATTAACATCTAGTAGACCTCTTTATTGGGTTGGTTGAAATGTGGTCTGAAATGGTTGTCCAGTAGACATCTTTATGTGGTTGGTTGAAATGCGGTCTGAAATGATGTCAAATGATGGCCACGACTGACCGACGGAATTTAGCCCAAATATTGACGTCCATTAAAGGTTGTGTGCTGGGGGGGGATGTCATTAAAGGGGAGGTTCGGTTTTTAACACATTTAGCCCCTTTTCTAGAGTGTGTAGGGTGCAATAGAACAATTTACACCAACATTTGGATGATTGGTCCTGTCTCGAGTATTGGGCTATTTCGGAATCCCCCCCATCCTGCTTCAGACAGGCTAGCTTTGTGCATGTCTGACAATGTTCCCTAAAATCACCTAAAACATTGTTATTTTCAAATATGCTACTCACCGAGTCATTAGTGCTGTTATACGAGTATCCAAAACAATTCTCGTCGTGAAAAACCATTCCTGTCGTGTTTTATTTAACATTTTGAAAATCCCTCTGATTTCTGTTGGAAAACTCAGTATTCCTCCGCCACCGGAAACGGAAAGGGAGCCAGTTTACGCTTAGCTGTAGTCTTTTCACAAGGTTTATCAGATCTACCAGAGACTGCTGTGCTGGGGTGTGCAACTCTTCACGTTCAAACGTACAGCGGAAGTTTATAGGCGGCTGTGAGATGTCGGAGAAAATAGTTCCAGGATTTTCAAAATGCTAAATAAAACACGACAGGAATGTTTTTTCACGACGAGAATTGTTTTGCATGCCGATATAACAGCACGGATGACTCGGTGAGTAGCATATTTGAAAATAACAATGTGTTAAAAACCGAACCTCCCCTTTAACACAAACTCCAAACACATCGCTATTGTATGTACTGTAATATGTCCTTGATCTTCGGAAATGCACATGCAAAGCCATTTGTTCGAGCATCTGTCATCCAAGGAATAAATATGCAGCTTATAAGCAGTACTCGAGTTGAGGGGGGATGAAGGGGAACGGCATCCCCCTTCTGAAATAAAAATTTAAAATCATCCCCCTTCTTAAACGGCCATCCCCCCATACCATCCCTTGTTCCATTTTATTAGTTAATGTGAAAATTACAATTATTTTAATACTGGAAATATCAGCCTACTACCATTTCAACATTAGAGGCTTTGCATTTATTTATGCGCTTCACTTAAACAAACGTTTCAGTCACCGCAATCAAAGATTCCGGGCCAAGCGGAGATTTTTTGGTTTCACTTTCAAAACGGTACCACTGTTTTCTTGCCGGTCATTTACTACATGGCATGAAGGTGTCTGGCGATCCACAAGCATATTTGCAATATAAAGCTTGTCTACTGTACACTATCTATAACGTACAGGCCGGCCACACGAAAAAAGGGTGTCCAAACCTCCGGAATTACGCATAAACAGCGGGCATTTGTCCTTTTTGAGGCTCTGCAGCTAAGGCTTTCAGAGAGACGCACGCAGTTGACAGGTAGGCCCGTCATCTTTCAGTTCACCTATGGAACATATTTGTGTTTTTCCCTACACGTCGTCTGTCTCTCACCCATTATCTGTGACAATTTAAAATCATCCCCCTGTGACAGACACAGAACACTCCTCTGTGCTGCTCCCCTTACCGAACGCATTTTACTCGCACGAATACGCGCAAGTCCCATAAGAAAAAAAAAAAGAAAGAAAAAAAAAACATTGCAAGGTTCATCTAATGCTCTTAACTCTGATCACATGAGAGTAACATTACTTGATATTATTATTCTCATTCTCCAACATTGGGCTGATTATAAAAATGCATTTGCCTTATAGCAATCATTTTAAACTTGGCCAAGACTTGCACAGGACATTAAGAGCCTTGCACATGGCAAGTGTAGCCTCCATGTACAGAGTAATGAAGAGATGAGGAGTTAGCACAGTGACTAAAATTCCAAATATTAAACAATCACCTTCTTTCTTTTTATTTTTTTTTCAGTTAACTAAATAAACACATGTATGAATAAAAAAAACATATTGTTATATGAATGGGTAATTGTAGTAATGTCTCATCATTCCTGAGTCATAAAAAAGGGGCAGAGGTATATAACATGGACCTCACATTCAACAATTTTGAAATGCAAAAATGTTGATTTCCTGTGCAGTTTTTAAATCTTTACAGTTGCCAAAGTAGAGCCCTCTGTTGAAACAAACTCCTCAACAAACTCCTGTCCTTCTTCAGTTGACAAATAGATTTATAACATCTGATTAATAAAGCATAAATTGTATGCCTGTGTGCGTGTGTCCACGAGGCCTATGCACTCTGTACAAGTGACCCCACCATGGGCACTCATCGACACAAAATAGCCGTTCCAAATGATAAAATCCACCATCCCCCTTCTTTTTATTTTACAACTCGACTACTGCTTATAAGGAATGCAATATAGCCATCGAAACCTGTGTTAAAGTATAAATGTACTTTATTCATGATCCAAGTTAAATTTGCGTACCTCCTCTAGTTCTAAATGTGCTCTCAAATAAGCAGTAAAAACATTGCAAAGATACTTTATCATGCGTAGCAGCAGCCACATGTGTTAGATTTACTTACTGCAGTTATATTAGCTAGTTGTCTGCTATTATACACAAATTAACTGTAATATGTCCCTTTCCCTGTGCACACTTGTCCCTTTCCTTGTTCACCCCTGACCAGTTTTTATGCTCCCAGAAATTACTTCAATTAGTAATCACCAAACCACCAAAACATATCTGTGAGACAAAAGATTGTATTCTTCCTATTGTTTGTTGTCTTAGTCTGATTTCTCAATTTTGGTTATTGACAGGTTGCCTTGGAAACACAGGCTTTAATTTCCTGGATGGAGAAAACCCCATTTGTTCTTGGTGGCAACTTACAGGGTGGGGAGCTTGTGGTGACCTACCCCTATGACCGTACACGTTCACTTGGAATAATACAGAAGCAGACACCAACACCAGATGACCACATCTTCCGCTGGCTGGCTTTTTCATATGCATCTACACACCGACTTATGAGTGATGCCAGGCGCCGTGTCTGCCACAGAGAGGACTTTACTAAGGAAGACAGCACTGTTAACGGAGCAGCCTGGCACACTGCAGCTGGAAGTTAGCATCCTTCAGTTTTATCAATTCATTAAGTTCATATGGGATCCTCAAATCCATCACCAACATGTAGCCGCTTTCCCATTGCAGCGTGCTATACTGCCGGGTCGAAATACCGCATTCAACTCTGGGTCGAGCAATGGGAACTCAATATACATCAACTGTAAATCACAGCATGATCATTCCTTAAAGCAGCTACTTTGACAGCTGTAGGCTAGGGCTACTACAAGCTCACAATCTAACCAAACACCACCAATTTAGCTTTCGAAATCCTCAATGGTATCAGCAGATAGCAGTTGCAGTAGAAATCCACAAATCTACCTTTCCTTGTAAACTGCTCAACAGGACCAAGTTTTAATCCACCATGCAAGTTAAGAGCCTGCTTGAGTAACATAGCCAGTCTTGCAGCTACCTGTCTGAAACAGTTAGCCTAGCAAAGTTTTTTTTTCTTTTTCTATTCTGTGTTTAAATGCCAATGCCTTTAAACTCTTTACAACAGTTAGGTAGGTCCGGTCAAACTATTTCTGAATGTACAACATGCATTCCAAGCGTCACTAGTGGCAATATCAGGCAACAGCACACTTTACAAAGTGTAAAGTGATAACCTTTAGAAAGTAAACAACTGGCTGTGTTCATTAGCTAGCAGCATAGCTCACATTTTTGGCTATTCTATATATAGTGAGAGATCACAGTGTAGTGACAACCAAAAATTGAAACTAAACTGTGAATAGCTGACCCAGTTCCAAATTATTAAGTCCTGGGGGCTTATTCATGTCTGCCCACACCCATTTCAAGCCCAGGACAGTTGCTTTCATAGCTAATGAACTCGCCTTTGATACTACCTCCCGAGTTGGGTCGAATTGCCTAGGCCTTTAATCGGATAGGACTAGAAATGGACAAGTAGCAAGTGGGAAATGGGATCGGGAAATGACCTCGGGTCGTACTCGAACCCAGGTCCCCGGAGTAATGGTATGTTGCTCTAGCCCACTGAGCCATGGTGTCCCCACATATTTAACTTTTGTATGACTTTGTTCATTAAAGGGCAACTTCAGTCATTTTCAACAAGATCTCTAATGCTCAAGCTACTTGAGATTTGCCAATACTGAAGACGCAAGACATTTTGGTCCAACCATATAGGTTTCCTTGAGCAGAGAAGAATCACTTACAACTAGCCCAATGGGGCAGATTTTTAAACTGTGTTTTCAGCATCTAAGCATGCTCCAAATATCACCCCAAAAGCTATGTAACATCATCAGACACATTACAACACACCACTGTAGTGTTCATGACTACAAATGTCTGACAAAGTGGTTAAAATAGTGTTTTTATGCAGTGTTTACAAAACTGTTTTGTAAACAAACAATGTTTGGCTGCTTGCATAAACACACAGTTTTAACACTTTTTCAGCCATTTGTAGTCATACACAATACAGTTCTGTGTTGTAAGGTGTCTGTTGATACTTCATAGTTTTTGTGGTGACATTTGGAGTATGTTAAGATGTTACAAATACAGTTCAAAATTCTGCCCCATAGGGCTAGTTGTAAGTGATTATTCACTGTTCAGGGAAAACTATACGGTTGAACCAAAATGTCTTGCAGCAATAGCAATAGAACTCTTGTTGAAAATGACTGAAGTTGCCCTTTAAGCTTAAGACATATCTTATAGTCTATCGTTACTAGTAGCCTATTGTGATGATTTTTCACAACCAAGATTTTGGTGCCCTCCCAGGCACTTGGTGCACTACATGCAGTGCGTTACCTTCGTGTGCGGAGCCCCGGCACTGAAAACATTTAATTGTAAAGTGCAATGTTAATTATCTAATAGTCTTTAATATTGTTTTCGGTGCCCGTCTCGCGCGTGTGTGAAGAAATGAGTGATTGCGCGACTTGACTTGGTTCACTTGATTCATATCGCAAGTAGTTTTTCACTGTGACCACTTTCATAAAGCTGTTCAAATATATATATATTTTTTTTTTTTACTCAATATTTTGTTTTCCAGTGTTCTATATGGTTAAAAAATGGGAAGTACTGTTTGTTTTCCTTTTTTCAACACTAAATAGAACAAATAATAAAGAGGGAAACCAAAACGAAATAATACCTGTAATATGATTATTGGTTCAGTGTGCTTGCGCAACCGGAAAAGGTCGACCAACGCGGTGGATGAGCGAAGTAGGATAGGACAAAAGCTGGGGAACACTGCGGTAGTTAGCTGGTGGGGGGGAGAAGGGAAAAGGAAGGGGAAGAAGGGAAAAGAGGGCAAAAGAAGAAAAAAAGAAGAAGAGAAGGAAATGGAATGGAATGGGTGGTAGTGAAGCAGTAGCATTTTCTTTTACATTTATCATAAAAAAAATGTTGCTAATAGTGATGCGCGGGTCATACTGCTGTTGACGTGACAGCAATTTCAAATGCAGGAATCACTCATTGCGCACAGCTTCCCGTAGGTATTAGCTGAGCATACATTATAAAATATTTTCAGAAATATAAAAATTCTAACCTAAGACTCCATCTCACATTTTACTCACTATTATCCTTTATCTAAAAGTGAGTTTTAAATTATACCATGTATTTTGACACAAGTGTTGCTTTTCCGTCATAGTCACGATTTCCCTCTCCTGCAATGCTGGCAAGAGCAGTGCTATGCGTTCCTGCAACCAGCGCATCAAGCAAACGCGCGTTCAGTTCAGCAGGTCTCTGGCATGGGCGCCCAGGGCGGAATCCGAAGTTTTTTCACGGGCACTCGACGTAAGCGCCGAAAAATAAAATCGCGGGTGACAGTTTTGCTTCATTGTCTTTCGGAGGCTTTAGTATGATATATCTGCGCCTACAATGGCGGTATTTGGTATCATAATTAAAGCAGACAACCAGACGCATGCATTGGTACCACTTGTAATGTTGCTTGAGAATGAAGGGGTTCAATTTCAGTATAGAGCCCCTTTATCTGGTGTTATAAACTTGGCTTAGTTAGCTGCTGGAGTTCAGCATGTGGTTAAAGACGACACAATAAAAGAAGTTGAAAAAAGTTCATTAAAATTTGATGGAGCTCTCAGAGATCTGATGTTGGGTTAGCTACTTCTGTTAGATCTGATGTTACATGTTTCCAAAACCTGTGTGTTTCTGCATATAAGCACATTGTCTGTGCGCAAGAGAGGTCTCTTCCCTGCGATTTTGCTCAATCCTCCAATAAAAAAACTAGCCTACATTAAAAAAAAAATGTTGTTTGATAGACCTAATTAATCTTTCATAAAAAATGTATCACTATCTTTCCTGTGAATATATCGCAAAATCTGGTCATCTATGTGTTATAGTGTAGCCTATGAAACGAGTTCTCTTTAGTTTCCATTTAGATTCCGTGGCAATATAGGCTCACTTCATTTTTCCTCAGGTCAGGTCGGATATGGGTCATTATCACAGCATATTTTCGCGGGTTGGCCCACGCATCACTCACCAGACTTGTCCTACTATGCTCTTGGACAGGTGATAACTGAGCTGGACCCCGGGTTGGAGATGGGATAACAGGGCGATGGCTGAGGGAAGTAGTCTCCGGACGCTGATCTCTGATATCCAGCGCTGGATACCCATTTCTCGCAGGTTCTCTGAAATCTGCCCATATGTTTCTCCATTCATAAACATCATGAATAATGGGAAAATATGGCTCGAGTGACACCATTATAACAACAGGGCCTTTCCTAGACTAACACATGCAGAGGGCTAGGCCATCAGCGAACGAACGAGCTCGATCTGTTAACATGGATCATGAAACATGGGGCGTGGGGAAACAGAAAAACAATAATCATAAATTACCGGTATTATTTCGTTTTTGTTTCCCAGTTTATTATTTGTTCTGTTTTGTGTTGAAAGAAGGGAAAACAAACATCAATTCCCATTTTTTGACCATACAGAAAAACTTTAAAACAAAATATTGAGTCGTTATTTCGTTTGCCAGCTTGAATGGAATACTTGAATGATCGGATGGTACACGGACCGTTTTGCTTCGTGAATGTGCTATACAGTCAAATCACTGTTCAGCCAAATACGTGCTTAAATCATTGCATTAGTTACTTTTGTTTACCTGATGGCAACAGCTGCTAGGTGAAGAAAAGTATTGGTTTTAACAGATAATATTATTAACTTCAGCCAAAAAGATCAGAAATGGTTAGAAATTAGTTAAAGAAAACCAAGCCATTTATATGGGCTTTGACACTGAGGTTTTACAACAGTTCTCTAAAACTCTGCGGCAGATGTGCGGCAGACAGTGGGCTTTGCTCTGTCAAAAACAATGGAGCTCTAATTTCTTTTTGGTCATGTCGTGCCATATACCTGTCCAGTAGGCAGGCCTTAAAGTTGGGAGTAGTTGGTTGCAGGCTTTGAATGTTCGCAAAAGAGACCCAGTTTAAAACTGTTCAAATTCACCCAACAATCAGAGATTGACGTTCCACACCGATCCAAATGTTAGTGTTTGTTGTAGTTTTTTTAATGTAGTTTACTCTTGATAAGTGTCAATGACCCCAGTTTAATTAAACAGCTGGCTAAAAGATGTTCTGCTTAATTGACAGGTATGAATGACTTTAGCTACCTGCACACAAACTGCTTTGAGTTATCCATGTATGTGGGTTGTGACAAATTCCCCCATGAGAGTGAGCTGCCAGAGGAGTGGGAGAACAATCGAGAATCACTCTTGGTCTTCATGGAGCAGGTACAGAGGATATTTACTAAGATTATCTACTGAGATATGTGTACAAACTTATTCTCCTCTAGCAGTAAGTACCAGTAATTCTGCCCTTTTTCATATCTTAAATTTAGAAATAGCCACTAAAATATGGGCAAATTAGAATAAAGACATATGATGTCAAACAGCACAGCCATTGCAGTTCAATTGAAGTGGCCAGAGCGGGGTGTTGTTTAGGCGAAAGACCCATTTCAATACACATCTTAAATATGAGGTGTTAATTATGCTTGTAAAATATCTATTGATCTTATTTTTGTCAAAAAACTTTTGAATATATTGTATTTTAACATCAGAGGACAAGGTACAATACTCAATTAATTCATTCTATGTCCCCTTTGATATGTCTACAACTCTACCTTTGTTGAAGTCCCCTGTAGTGGGCATCAAAACTTACTACACTGTAAAAAGTCATTCGGCTGCCTCTTAACACTTTGAATGCCAGAAACGTTATATGCCATTATTACTTGTCATGCGTTGAGTGCCAAAAACGTAATGTTACGTTTTTGCCTTTTTTTTTAATTTACGAAAATAGAAACCCTCACACAGGTTATATATGATTTTTGGAACTCTGTGATAAATAGAACTGAAATAAATTACGATCGGAAACTCATAAAAACTCACGATCTGCACATTTTGTCTGGACATTTTCACATCACAAGGCAGCATTTGATTACTATTGCAGCATTTGTGTCAAATAATGCACGTCATGTCATGTTGTCCTTTCGCGGGTTCGTCACTAGGTGGCAGTCTCAGGGCCGAGTGGAGTGAGTGACAGGCCGCGACGCGCATGCAAGAGGCCTTGTCAGAGTGCCGAATATGTCGGTGATATCTCCTTTTCTAGAAAAAAACAAGGATTTTGATGAAAACTACCTATTGTTTAGCTTGGGATTTCTCAGGAACGGAGGCATGTAGAAATAAACGGTTTTCACCCACTGAGAGCTCAGAGTCTTACCTTTCAAATGACCCATAGTGTGTGTCCATAGCTATAACACAGAATACGCTGTGGCTCTATAAAAATAGGCAACAGTGGCCTGGATTGCTGGCACTCTGGGCCAAAGCTTGTTAAAAATACCTGGCAACCAAAGTGTTAAATATCACAATAACAAAAATATACATTTGTTCAATAAAACTGGGTAACATCATCCAAGGTATTTTTTCCAATAGGTGTACTTAGGTAATCTTGTTAAAACCCATGAGTGATTATATTTGTACGATACCCTTGATATTTTTGGCAATCCCCTACAACATATTTTAACTATAGATATAGGCCTACTTGAAACAATCAGTTCCAAAAACTGATATTCACACATTCAATTTTTTTTCCCCTCAATCCTCAAGCAAACAAAATTAATGTCAAATTGTAGTCATTTTATTGGTCAGTTGGAGTCACACTTCTATGACAGAGTTGTTTGCAGAGTTGTATAAAGTACTGGAGAAGAGGAGTGGAGTGGAAGTAAAAGTACCATATCAAAAAAGTGACTTAAGTGGAAGTAGAAGTGGTCTCTAAACATCATACTTAAGTGGAAGTACTAAAGTATTCAAAATGTTTTGTACTTAAGTATCGCAAGTAAAAGTATTTACAAAATTGCTGTGTGCAAAAGTACTGTGTATATCAAAGAAAGCAGTCAAAAGTTTGAATATCATATTGTTTTACATTTATTTGGCTGAAATAGTCTGTTTGGCCATGGACTCTAAGTAGGGCCAGGGATGGTCACCACCATTCCCCTCACTAAAATCATTTGAAGTTAAAGAACTTGGTGTAGGCTACTCCTTCTATCTCGAAATGGAGCAGTAGACTGACCCTTACTAATATAATGGTTCCCAATTGACTGCATTCAGTACTCTGAAAGGTCGAAGAGGTGCATGAGGTCTCATATACCGCTTGAATCGTCCAATATTGATTATGAAAACCTGGTGATGCTCTCGTCTGCATTGATAGGCTATCATTGGATGTGGTAACATTTTTTATAAAAGTAACGAGTAACTAATCAGCACATCAAAAATGTAACGAAGTAGAAGTATTAAATTCATCAAAAAAATGTAGTGAAGTAAAAGTGGAAGTAGGAGAAAAAAAGAATACTCCAGTAAAGTACAGATACTGCATTTTAGTACTTAAGTAGGCTACTTAAGTAGTTCTACTTCGTTACTATACATCTCTGGTTGTTTGTGAGTTGTCTCCAAGCATTATGGGTAGCCTAAATATAAATTTAAAATGTTATTTTATTTTGGGGGGGGCTTCCGGTCATGGAGCTGATCAGACGTGCCTGAGGTCAGCTCTATGGAAATGTGGCAATATTGTTAAATATATATCAGGAACACTGGTGCAGACTTAGAATATTCGTATGGTATTGATCGTGGCTACTTAATCTTGCCTACCGTCTTTTATTTTATCGGTTTACTTCGTCGTTTCACATCTACTTTGGAACCACACCTTTGGTTTCACACCGTCTTTGAAAGCCAAATGTGAGGATTTAGAAAGTAGGCCTACTTGTAGGCAAGTAGGCCTACTTGAAACAATCAGTTCCAAAAACTGATATTCACACATTCAATTTTTTTCCCCTCAATCCTCAAGCAAACAAAATTAATGTCAAATTGTAGTCATTTTATTGGTCAGTTGGAGTCACACTTCTATGACAGAGTTGTTTGTGAGTTGTCTCCAAGCATTATGGGTAGCCTAAGGCCCAGTCCCATTTCTATTCCCTAACACTAGCACTCGTTTTCGAGTTCCCTCCAAGATTAGACACCCCTCGATTATGTAGTGAGAAGTGCAGATCTTCCCCTAATAAATGGGACAGCACTTCGCATAAAAACGTCTTCACCTGTTTCATGCGTCTATCGTTAAGACTGAACGGATATAAGGCTCTTAAACGGGGTAGACTGTTCAAAAGCCGTCATCGACAATTATCATCACCCACATGAGAGGCTCTGGTAATTCTGGTGAGAGATTTGCGCACTTTGAAAAATATCAATCTTTCTAATAGTCATGTTTTAACACACCAGTGCGGAATTCAACTGAATTTACATCAAACTAAGATATCCCAACATTAAAAAATATACATACATGCTTAATTGCAATAGTAACTACATTTTTGAAGTTCTTATCCAGAGCTGAGAGAACGGGACACAGCTCGGGCAGTCGGACACAGCTCGGGTACCGACACGCAGTTCGCAAAGAATCGTGGGTAATTTCATCTTCACTTCAACTTCACTTCATTCGAAGTCTGCACCAGACCTCCCTCCGTTTGAAGGGGCGATTTGAAGGGCTGAAAGCCACTATCCCTCGGTCCCGAAGGTATTGGGACACCCTACACATGAACGTGCAAACCGAGTGTTAGGGCCAAAATCGAGTGGAAGTGATAGTGAAGTGATAGAAATGGGACTGGGCCTAAATATAAATTTAAAATGTTATTTTATTTTTGGGGGGGCTTCCGGTCATGGAGCTGATCAGACGTGCCTGAGGTCAGCTCTATGAAAATGTGGCAATATTGTTAAATATATATCAGGAACACTGGTGCAGACTTAGAATATTCGTATGGTATTGATCGTGGCTACTTAATCTTGCCTACCGTCTTTTATTTTATTGGTTTACTTCGTCGTTTCACATCTACTTTGGAACCACACCTTTGGTTTCACACCTTCTTTGAAAGCCAAATGTGAGGATTTAGAAAGTAGGTCTAGGCGAAGCAATATTAGGATAGTTGGCCTGAAAGAAGGCATCGAAGGCTCTCATACAGCTACATGGCTAGCTACATGGCTACGTGACATCCTGGATCTTGACACTGAGCCTGAAATTGATGGAGCTCATAGAGTACTACGTCCTAAACCGAAAAGTGGTGATGCACCGCGTCCAGTGATTGTCAGATTGTTATATCAACGGGACCGAGTCACTATTCTTCGTAAAGCTCGAGATGTCGGGGACTCTTTGAAATGCGAAGGAAAGCGGGTCTCACATCTACCCAGTCCAAGAAGCGCGAGTCATTTGCTGGAGTCAAGCGTCTGTTACGTGGGAATTCTGCATTCAAGGATTATGGCTACTTTCACCCTGGCTATTTGAGGATTACACTGCAGAGCGGTGAACAACAGAAGTTCGAGGACGCTGCGAATAGTCCATGGGCCAGACAAGATATCGGTACCACTCAAGGTGGCAAAGGTTGCTTATACTTTTTGAAAAGATACATGTCTGAAGTTAATATTTTTGTATGATAACACTTCTGGGGTCACAGCTAAATTAGGGTTATCAGCTGTTAAAGTTACACTCCCCCATTGAAAAAACACGTTTTTGACACAGGTGCATATCTGGCTATTGGCCTTTGTTACATACACATGTAGATATTTTATTATATTATGTTTGGTATCATTTTAAAGGGGACAATCTGAGCTTTCATTCAAGTCCTTTTGTGAACATTTTGGATAAGTACAGCCAGCCCTAGAGCTCTTCAAACGTTTAACCACACACATTTTCTTGCCATTTCCGCCTAAATCATCTTCAATCTTTTCATCCTATGGCATCAGGGAGCATCAGAAATACTAAATACAAACATAGCAATACTGGCATGGGTCTAAGGATTCAGAAAATGTATAATATACCCATAGTATTCCATTATGAGGGGGTGATTTTCAGCCTTATATCAGGGATGGCGTTTTTTGAGGAAACTAGTTTTGCCAATTTTTGAGGTTTTGCCATAGGGTTTCCCATGCTATTGGTATCTGACTTTAATTTAAACTCAACCATCTTCTGAGTTGGATGATTGTTTTTGTTTATTTTACTATTGTTGGTCAGGTCAGTGCTATCTGACCACTTCTATTTGATACAATACTTCTACAAATGTATGCTTCTCTGTGTAAAACCATGGCACTTGGACATACAGTAACCTCTTGTCCAGACCAGGGTCAAACCTGAAACTTAAAAAGCCTAAGGACACTGACTATGGTCCTTTCCATGAATGGTTTCTTTGGTAAAGGAATTGTTGTTTAGAGTAGAGGTCGACCGATATGGTTTTTTTTCATGACCGATGCCGATACCGATATACAGTATGGATGTCAGGGTCAGCCGATGGCCGATTCATGCTGCAGATTTTTGGCACTGATTTTTAGAGCCGATAATTGCAAGATTCTGCAGATGGTCTGCTGTATTTATTTTAGTAGCTGCATCAATAGTTGCATAAAAAGCATAAACTCAAGCACAGGCTGCGCTACACCTGAAGTGCGCTCACTAATGTTTTAATATAATCAACAAAATAAATTTGAATATCGGACGATGCCGATAGGTTTGCCTATTGCCGATTGCTAATTGGAGGTGATTAAATTCAATTAAAAGATTGGATCAGCCTATCATATTCTCGTGCTGCAAGTTTGCTGATTGGTCAGGATGGGATGCATCCTGAGAGGACGAGGCCAATGGCCGGAATCCTAGAGTATTGAAGTTAAGATGAGAATTGCGTAGGAAGGAAATGTAGCTCACAGCATGATGCACCACTTCTCCGTTGGTGTTAACTCTGCATGTATGGAGTATCAATGATGGCAAGCTGGCCATTCATTGGATGCGTTCCCCACCTTAATGAGAGGTGGTGTTGGAGCTGCTTTCATGAAAGTGTGTACGTTCATGCAGACTTCCAGATTGCACATGCCTGTCAAATGGACTGTCATGCACAGATACTGTATGTGTAGGATGTAAGTCAAGCGTCCGTTTTTGTCATTTTGGCCATACATTGTATACAATGAGACGAGAAAGACATTCAAGACAAGGCTACATATTTAATGCGTGCATGAGGTAAACATAGCATGCAGTGGTTACTTTAAGTAGCGTGTTTCAAAACAGACAGGGGATGGGACAGAAAAGAAACTGGGCATAAGTAGACTTGTCCTAGCCTGACATAGCCCACCCACAATACAAATGTAAATCCGTATCCACGGTCTGGGGACGGTCTTCTGGGGCCCTATAATCGTGTCAGGTTAAAGAACCTCCAGACCATGAATACAGATGAACAGCAGTATTATGGTCTATGTCAGGCTAGACTTACAGCAGTGGCTATAATAATTGAAGAGGAGGTAATGAGATGGAGGTAGAATGTATATTAGATAGAATGTTATTAAAAATGAACAGTAGGGAAAGCAGGAGTGCATCCCAGTTTGGCTTGAGAGGTCTTGCATCATGTCCCGTTGTTAAGTAGTCTGATCTGCTGTAAGGCCTTTTGTTCTGCAGCAGTGCAGTTACCATACCAAGCTATGATGCCACTGCTGAGGATGCTGTCAGTGGTCACTCTGTAGAAGGTGGCCATTTGGTGGAATGGAGGTGGGCCTTCCACAGCTTCCGCCGGAAGTAGAGAGGTTTCTAGGCTTTCTTGGTGATGTTTGTGGTGTTATGAGTCCATGTGAGGTTATCTATGATGTGAATGACCAAAACCACGTTGTTGAGAGTCCACCAGTTGCGGAGCTGTGTCACCTCCTTTCAGTACATGTCCACATTCCTCTGCTTATCAAACCCGCCACCGTTGTGTCATCAGCAAATTTAATGATGTGGTTGTGGCTGTGTGTAGATGCATAGTCATGGGTTAGGAGATCAGCAGAGCCTGAGCACACAGCTTTGCGAGGCTCTTGTGTTCAGCATGATGGTGTTGGAAGTCCTGTTTCCTATCTTTACTGCCTGTGGTCTTCTTACCTAGTCTAGGATCCAGTTGGTCCAAAGAGTGGTGTTCAGTCCCCGTTTCTCTATGGTTGAGGAATAATTGTTTTGAATGCTAAACTGAAGTCAAAGAACAGCATTCTGACATAACCGTCCTTTTTATCCAGATGTGTAATGACAGGTGAATGGCTGTAGTGATGGAATCATCAGTGGAGCAGTCAGGACGATACGCAAATTGCATGGGGTCCAACAAAGCAGGTAGCTGGGACTTGTTGTGTTCGGCATTCAAAAGCACTTCATTATGATGGCTTAAAGTGAAACTGGCTAGTGGTCATTTTTACTGGTTATTGTAGATTTATTTGGTACAGGGAAGATGGTTCAGCTTGAAACTAGTAGGGATAACAATGGTGCACAGAGAGCTGTTGAAGACATCACTCAGGACACCAGTTAATTGGTTTGCAAATTCTCCCAGTACATGTCCTGGTATATGGTCTGGTCTGGTTTAGTAGCCTGACATAGCCCTCCCATAATACGAATGTTCATCCGTATCCATGGTCTGGGGACGGTCTTCATGGGCATGTTTACATCGGTAGAGAAACTACCGACCAATAAGCGAAGCTGATTAGACGAGCTGTCCAATCGTTTTAAATCAGAACTGAATGCTCTCCCCCCCGCCCTATAATCGCGTCAGGTTAAACAACATCCAGACCATGAATATGGATGAACAGCAGTATTATGGGCGGGCTATGTCAGGCTACTGGTTTAGTGGCTTCCCATGAATTATTCTTCTCACTACTGTGATGCCACGAGAGGCTGTGTCCTGGAAGGGCGCTACATTCCCCTAAGATGGCTTCAACCACGCCCAGCTATGGCTCCATCTAGTGGTTTGAGTCCGGAGCTCGAACCACGCCCGGGTATGGCTCCATCTAGTGGTTTGAGTCCATCGCTCAACACTGCGCTCCAGCACACCTGAGGCTGATCACGGTCTGATGAGCTGAAGGCCTTTTTAAGGGCTAGAGACACAGTCAGAGAGTGAGTGGAGTTTGGGAGACAAGCACTTGGATGTGTTCAACTTGGATATACGTCGAAAGGATCTGATCGTTGGAAGTGTTGGAAATACTTGTTTGGATTTATCTCTGGATTGATCACGGGCTACATTGTGAAGTAAGGACTGAACTTTTTGTTTGTGAAGAGGACGTTTTACTGAAGAGCCTGGTTTATGGAATACCATTAAGACTGTTTATGTTGTTTGCCTGAAGAGCCCGGTTTATGATTTCACCTTTTGAAGAAAGACTTTATGTTGCTTGTCTGAAGATCAATTCCCCCTTTTCTGTTAATTATTTAATAAAATACTGATTTTTGATTTAATCCTGTGTCCTTGCACTGCTTGAATTGCCTGCCTGAGTGTGAGCAGCCTCTCATGACATCACATATGGTGGAGAATGCGGGCACTCAAGCTTTAATAGTGCATGTCAGAGGACACTGAAAATTTAGTCTCCCAATTCTCCAAATTGACTATTGAGGTACCGCAGCCCAACATGGAGGAAATTTTGAAAGCCCTGGTGGCGGGCCAGAAGACCCAGATGCAAGCGCACATGGCTCTCTTAGAGGAGCAAAAGAAAGCCAATCAACTGAAGGCAGATGAGTTACAGCTGCAGAGACAAATGAGCGTCCGGAATGTCCGCCCAATAAAGGCAAGTGACTTTATAGCTAAAATGGGGGCCACAGATGACGTGGAGGCTTACCTGCACACTTTTGAAGCCACAGCAGCCAGAGAAGCATGGCCCAAGGCCCAGTGGGTAGGACTGTTAGCCCCGTTCTTAACAGGTGAGTCCCTGAACGCTGTCAGAGACCTGCCTCCTGACAAGGTGACTGACTATGATGTCTTGAAGACTGAAATCCTCAGCCGAAGTGGGCTCACCAAGTTTGGTATGGCCCAGCGTTTCCACAGCTGGACCTTTCAGCCAGACCAGCCCCCACGTGCCCAGATGCATGAACTTGTTCGTGTGGCCCGAAAATGGCTGGAACCAGAGAAAAGTACGGCGGCAGCTGTAGTGGAGGCCGTTGTGGTGGATCGATATTTACGGGCCCTGCCTTATGAGGCGAAGAGGCTTGTTAGCCAGCAATCCTTGCCCACAGCTGAACTGACAGTGGAAGCAGTAGAAAGGTACCAGGCCACCACGGAGATGCTTCGTGCTTCTAGGAAGGAGCCTAGAGCTGCGTCCCCACCACGGGCAGGAGCTGCCCGTCCAAAGAATGCCAAGGTCACCAACCCTGCCACTTCAGGAGCTGTCCAAGCCCCAGGGGGAGCCAGAAGCCAGCCAGGGCTGGGGAAAGTACTTCGGGAGAGTGATACTCGACAGTGTTACCGGTGTGGGGAGTTGGGACACATCTCCTGGCAGTGTGGGAAACCAGTAGATGAGCCAATGCCCACGGCTGAGTCCTCCAGCACACCATCTGCCCACCTTTATGCCTCACTCCTGGGAATCACCGATGGCACACAAGAACGGCCCCCCACCTGCCCCGTGACCGTGAATCACCAAGATGTGGAAGCCTTGTTAGACTCCGGTAGCCTGATCACTCTGGTGCGTAAGGACCTGGTGGAACCATTATGTCTGGCTGAGAAAGTCCTCCCAGTGTCCTGTGTACACGGAGATACCAAAGACTATCCCACCACTCACCTCACCATGACCACCACTAGGGGAACCATACATACAATGGCAGGAGTGGTTGATTCTCTACCCGTCCCTGTTCTAATTGGGCGGGACTGTCCAGCCTTTCACCAACTGTGGAGAGAGACACAGGAAAGGCTGACCCGAGTACCTCGGAAACGGAGAGGTAAGACTCATCCTTTGAATACTAAAGTGCAACTTTCAGTACCCCTCACTCAAGACTGTGCTCTTGCAGAGATAGCAGGTGGCCAGACTGACACAGAGAGTGGACCAGACACAGGAGAAGAGAACAAGGCCCCGGAAAGTGTGCCGAGCTCCAGTGACGAAGATGTCCAAACCCCCGGAGGGCTTCCCCCTCTCACAGGCCAGTATGGTACTGCCCAGTTACAGGATCCAACCCTTGTAAATGCTTTGAAAAATGTGCAGGTGTTAGAGGGAGTAGTGCTAGGGGATAGGACATGCCCTACTTATCCACATTTTGCAGTAAGGCGGGGGTTAATGTATCAGGTATCAAAAAAGAATGATGAAGTACTTGAACAGCTTCTTGTCCCACAGCCCCACCGGGCCACTGTACTCCAACTAGCCCACACACACACCCTAGGAGCCCACCTAGGAGTGGAGAAGACTAAAGAGAGAATCTTGCAACGCTTCTTTTGGCCAGGAGTACACAAAGAGGTGGAGAACTACTGTCGTGGATGTCCAGAGTGCCAGATGGTGGCGCCAAAGCCCATGTATAGAAATCCGCTCATTCCCTTGCCCATTATCGGGACTCCTTTTGAGAGAATTGGAATGGATATAGTGGGCCCCTTACCGAAAAGTGCCAGGGGACACCAATACATTTTGGTCATTCTTGACTACGCAACCAGATATCCTGAGGCCATCCCGCTAAGGAAGGCGACGTCCAAACAAATTGCCAAAGAGCTGTTCCTTCTGTCAACTAGCTTAGGAATTCCCAAAGAGATATTGACAGACCAGGGGAGTCCATTCATGTCCAGGGTCATGAAAGATCTCTGTGCTCTCCTGAAGATCAAGCAGCTGAGAACGTCAGTTTACCACCCCCAGACGGACGGGCTCGTGGAACGTTTTAACAAAACGCTGAAGTCCATGCTGAAGAAGGCAATCGGGGAAGATGGACGCAACTGGGATCAGCCCTACCTGCTGTTCGCGGTGAGAGAGGTACCTCAATCTTCTACTGGGTTTTTACCCTTTGAGCTTTTGCTTTCTTACAGACCCAGGGGGCTACTGGACATCGCTAAGGAGGCCTGGGAGGAGCAGCCATGCCGGCAGCGGACCCTGGTGGAACATGTTGGCGCCATGAGAGAGAGAATGAAGGCCATCTATCCCATGATGCGGGAACATATGGAGGCCGCCCAACGGCAACAACAAGTCTCCTACAACCGACCAGCTCAACCCAGAGAGTTTAAGCCGGGGGACAGAGTCCTTGTCCTAGTGCCAACCGTCGAATGCAAGTTCCTGGCAACCTGGCAAGGGCCGTATGAGGTCATTGAGCGTGTGGGAGAGGTAAATTACAAGGTGAGGCAACCTGATAAAAGAAAATCCGTACAGATTTATCATGTTAACCTCTTGAAGAAGTGGCACGCCAGGGAGGCGCTCTTCAGTTGTCTCCCCACCACAGAGACCGGAGAAAAGGCGAGAGAAGAGGTTCAAGTGGGTCCCGGCCTGTCCCCAGACCAACGGCAGACGACTCTAGAGCTGGTGGACCGCAACCAGGATGTCTTCTCTTCCCTCCCCGGACACACAGAGGTGATCCAACATGAGATCCGCACAAAGCCCGGCCAAACGGTGAACCAGCGTCCATACCGGGTGCCAGAGGCGCGTAAAGTGGCTATTCAGGAGGAGGTAAGAAAGATGCTGGATTTGGGAGTCATCGAAGAGTCCCAGAGTGCCTGGGCAAGCCCCATTGTCCTGGTTCCCAAACCAGATGGATCGGTAAGGTTTTGTAATGACTACCGGAAGTTAAATGAAGTGTCAGAGTTTGATGCTTACCCAATGCCCCGTGTTGATGATTTGATAGACTCCTTAGGAAATGCGCGGTTCCTGACCACACTTGACCTCACCAAAGGCTACTGGCAGGTACCCCTGAGCCCGGCGTCCAAGGAGAAGACGGCCTTTGCCACGCCAGACGGGCTGTACGGGCTGTGTCAAGCCTCAGGAGGCCAAACTGCAGGCCATACAGGACTGGCCACAGCCCGTCACCAAGAAGCAGGTGAGGTCGTTTTTGGGGCTAGCCGGGTATTACAGACGTTTCATTGCCAATTTTGCCACCATAGCAGCCCCTCTGACCGAGCTGACGACCAAACGGCACTCAAGAATGGTGAGGTGGAACCCTGAAGCGGAGGCAGCCTTCATCGACCTGAAGCAAGCCCTGTGCTCCAGTCCGGTCCTGGTAGCTCCTGACTTCAAGAGGGAATTCGTTGTCCAGGCAGATGCTTCAGAGGTGGGTCTGGGAGCTGTACTCTCCCAGGCACATGAAGGTGAGGAACATCCTATTCTCTACCTAAGCAGAACACTACTCCCAAGGGAGAGGAACTATTCTACTGTAGAAAAGGAGTGCCTCGCTGTGACCTGGGCCCTGGAGTCCCTTCGGTTCTACCTCCTGGGCCGGCGTTTCACGGTGGTGTCCGACCATGCCCCTCTACAGTGGATGGCCAGGAACAGGGAAACCAACAGTAGAGTTACCAGATGGTTCTTGAGCTTGCAAGCATTTAACTTTTCTGTTGTCCACAGGGCTGGCAAGCGGCACGGCAATGCGGATGCCCTCTCCCGGCGCGATGCCTTCTTCACCTCAGTCACCCCGACGAGGGCGCCGGTCTCGAGGGGGGGGATGTGTGATGCCACGAGAGGCTGTGTCCTGGAAGGGCGCTACATTCCCCTAAGATGGCTTCAACCACGCCCAGCTATGGCTCCATCTAGTGGTTTGAGTCCGGAGCTCGAACCACGCCCGGGTATGGCTCCATCTAGTGGTTTGAGTCCATCGCTCAACACTGCGCTCCAGCACACCTGAGGCTGATCACGGTCTGATGAGCTGAAGGCCTTTTTAAGGGCTAGAGACACAGTCAGAGAGTGAGTGGAGTTTGGGAGACAAGCACTTGGATGTGTTCAACTTGGATATACGTCGAAAGGATCTGATCGTTGGAAGTGTTGGAAATACTTGTTTGGATTTATCTCTGGATTGATCACGGGCTACATTGTGAAGTAAGGACTGAACTTTTTGTTTGTGAAGAGGACGTTTTACTGAAGAGCCTGGTTTATGGAATACCATTAAGACTGTTTATGTTGTTTGCCTGAAGAGCCCGGTTTATGATTTCACCTTTTGAAGAAAGACTTTATGTTGCTTGTCTGAAGATCAATTCCCCCTTTTCTGTTAATTATTTAATAAAATACTGATTTTTGATTTAATCCTGTGTCCTTGCACTGCTTGAATTGCCTGCCTGAGTGTGAGCAGCCTCTCATGACATCACACTACATAGTAGGACTGATGTAGCACCTTGGCACTGGTGGGAGGGACAGCTTTCTTTGCTACTGCGTCTTTCTGTTCTTCAAATCTTGCGTAGTATTTGTTTAGTGTTTCAGGGAGGGAGCAATCACCATCACAAGAGGGTGGGGCCTGTAGGGGGGGGGCCTCACTTATCACCACCAATGTGTAGCACCCACTTGGGTGATGCAAGGCAGCCATCACTGTCAACGCCAGAATGCTCACCACACACTAGCTGAGGTGGAGAGTGAGGGAATGGACAGGAGAGAAAGGACGAATTAGCCAATTAGAGTGGGGGATGATTAGGGGGCCAGATTGAATGAGCCAGGTTGGGACACTTTGCGACAAGTGGGATCTTTTATGACTACAGAGAGTTTTAGTGGAGAAACACAATCAAGGGTCAGAAAAAGAGGACTAAGTAGATTTTCAGTGTCAGTAAAGGTGGAAGGGGTCACTGAAATACTAGAAGAGTGGCTGAGCATAAAAGTGTCAGAGAAATGTGTGGCAGTTGATGAATAAATATATCAGGCAAAAGAATAGGTCTTATGGTAGAGGGAAGAGGCACAAAATATAGATTATTCAAACAAAATCATAAAATTGTGAGACACACTGTGTCAACAATAGCAACATAACTAAATGAGAACCAAGAGGAGAGTATGGTATAAGGTCTAGCATCTGGCCATGTGTCTGAGCCATAACAATTCAATTCAATTCAATTCAATTTTATTTGTAGAGCGCACAAATACAGTACATTGTCTTGCGGCGCTTTACAGACAGTACGGGAAGCATCCATGAGAATCAGGGGCAAGGAAAAACTCCCTCGCTTTGTAAATAATTTGTTATGTAGGAAGAAACCTTGGGCAGATCCACGCCTCATGGACTCAGCCTACCTGCCTGGGGCCTAATAAAGTATCCGTAAAGTCTGATGCATAGATTGACCATGGTTAACACAAAACAGTATGAGTACTGAATGTAGTCAGAGATGATATACACATAGTTTGTGTGACAGTCAGGGCCAAGGGATGGAGTCAGTAGTTGGAGTGTGGGATTAGTCAGTAATTGGAGTGGGATCAGAGTTCATTGGGTGTTGGTCGCCATCTAAGTAGTGGTCATCAGGGGGCCATCAGGCCAGTTCCATCACGGGCCTCAGAGAAAAGGGGAGGATGGTCCTAGTGTGTGGCTCCGGGGAGGTTGGTCAGCATCTGTAGTGGGGTAGGGTTGGTGGCAGGGAGGTACGGGAGGTAACAGACTGTATAAGTAAAACACTGAGTCTATTATGGAAACTCTTGATATCTTTGATAATTAGCAACCTATCAGAGTGAGATGCCATCAGAGTTACCAGCTCAGAAAACCCTGAGACGAAATTAGAATTGCATTTGGGGGGCCTGTACATTGATGCATGACACATTTAAATTAAGCTCAAAAGTTGGAAACAATTTGCATTTAAAACTGTTTTTTGATAGAAGTGTAAAGTCTATATAGTTGTTCATACTGAATGTGAAATTATCATCCAAAGTGAAAAAATGAGTGTGAATCTTACTCGTTTCGGTCATTTGTTTGGTTTGTTTTTTTCAAAAAAAAAACCCCACCATGCCTGATATAGCATACAATTGTAGTACTGTATCAAATAGAAGTGGTCAGACAGTACTGACTACACCAACAATAGTAAAATAAACAAAAACAATCACACAGCCCAGAAGATGGTTGAGTTTAAATTAAAGTCAGAGGCCAATAGCATGGGAAACCCTATGGCAAAACCTCAAAAATTGGCAAAACTAGTTTCCTCAAAAAACGCCATCCCTGATATAAGGCTGAAAATCACCCCCTCAGAATGGAATACTATGGGTATATTATACATTTTCTGAATCCTTAGACCCGTGCCAGTATTGCTATGTTTGTATTTAGTATTTCTGATGCTCCCTGATGCCATAGGATGAAAAGATTGAAGATGATTTAGGCGGAAATGGCAAGAAAATGTGTGTGGTTAAACGTTTGAAGAGCTCTAGGGCTGGCTGTACTTATCCAAAATGTTCACAAAATGACTTGAATGAAAGCTCAGATTGTCCCCTTTAAAATGATACCAAACATAATATAATAAAATATCTACATATGTATGTAACAAAGGCCAATAGCCAGATATGCACCTGTGTCAAAAACGTGTTTTTTCAATGGGGGAGTGTAACTTTAACAGCTGATAACCCTAATTTAGCTGTGACCCCAGAAGTGTTATCATACAAAAATATTAACTTCAGACATGTATCTTTTCAAAAAGTATAAGCAACCTTTGCCACCTTGAGTGGTACCGATATCTTGTCTGGCCCATGGACTAAAAGCCGAATCTTTCCATAGAAATTATATACTAGAATGGCCGATGACAACAGTCGTCAATGAGAGCACTCGCGTTGCAGAGCCGCCATCTTGGAACAGCGCTTCTCTCCTATTCAGCTAATGGATTTGAAGTCAACTCAGATTTAATTTGTCGTAAAGCTACACATTTACAAGCGTTTGTTTCTTTTTTTGGTCTTTACATGTTAGACACGTATCCACAATTTTATTAAATAATTTTTAAAAATATATCGTAATTATTACCTTACTAATCATGTCTATGCCATGTTTAAAAGTTTAAAATACCACAATCACAATATTTTTTAAATGGATAAATATGACTAAACAAATATTGTAGACAGAGAGAGGAAGAAAAGACGATAAAACTGCCAAACAGGTGAAGTTGCAAGATCAAGCCCAACTAGCAGCAGCAGCTAACTGTAGCATAGCCCTCTGGTGTAGCCTACCAGCAACATTCTCTGCAGGAGTCTGCCGTTAGAGCACCAAGTTTTGTAGCCTGGGGTATCGCCAAGACGGTCGCTCATTTTTTTGAATAAACTTCACAAAGTTGTAGGTAAGTACCTTAACTAATTGTGGAGGTGAGAGCAAGTACTGTTTTCAGCTCACTTTAAACAAAAAACAGGGACAGTTTAGGACTGTGGCATTTTGCTGTTCGCTAAGGCATTCGTTTTTAAAATCTGACACTTTGAAAATTTGTATTAATAACATTTATTACGTATTTCATACCAGGTAGATAGTAAAACGCAGAGAAATAATCCATATGATGTACAGAAGTCCAGCACCAGGTTGATATTCAGTGTTGTTGAACTGACGCTGGCTGCCTCGCGGTACCTGTCCACTAACCACGTCAACGTTTCTAGCAAAACGTGAGTCCCCTGCGTTGTTTACAGGAGGCGTGTCATTTCAAATTTCAGTTGGCTGCTCTTTCCTGCTCCTGTTTGCTTGATTCCAACGGCTCAAACACGACGCTGTATTGGCATTGGCTAATAAGGCTGCGTTTGACGCCTTAATTTGCATAATGTTCAGCCGAGCCCAACTTTTGACGTGACGGGTGAACGCGCTGCCTTCCCACAATGCTTTGCGGGACGATTTGACGTGCTCCATTGAAAATGAACTGAAATCGCGACGCCGGTTATACTTGACGTGACCAGTGGATCTCCACGGTCGGAACTCTGCCCTAATATGGCGGCGGTGTAGCCGCGCTCTGCGAGGCTGAAGAGCCATTCTAGTATATAATTTCTATGGAATCTTTCGTCCGTCAACACGCCTCTGTCGGCTCTACTGATCCGGATGGCACACTTTCTGCTGGCGCGATGGACTGAGTTTTTGTGAACTTTGTACAACTGGGTTAAAGTGACATAACTACGATAGCCTAAGCATTCGCTAGGCTGTCTAGTGGTAAGTTATAAATGTTTATCTGCATGTTTTTTTTTTTTTTTGCGGGGGATTATTACCCTATGGCCGTATGCCATGCACTGTGATAATTTTGTTCTATTAGTAATATGCTACAGTGTTTACTGAGACGTTTGCTGTTACTGGTTTATCACATTTCCACTTTGAAGCATTAGATGCTTCTGGAGGTTCTGGAAGAGATCGAAGTGTTCTTCATTGCAGCTTGTTTGGGAAGCTGCTGGAGGGGTGGAACTGGGCTTGTGATTGTATGTGATTTTTTTTTTTTTTTTTTTTTCCTTTCCTTCTTTTATTCCTTCTTACCAGGGGTGAAAGTAGTTTGAATTTCTTACTTGTACTAGCCTGGCGAAAGCCAAACTAAAATCACAAGTGATATTTAGCCTGGGGACCTACCTATTGCATTTCTCGTAGCGGAAGCATCATTTACAATTGTCCATAGCCGTTTATTGGGCGCTACGAATGTCTATCATAGCGTCTGTACATACCTCGGAGCCAATACCAGAGCCACCACATGACGTAAAATGCAATCGAGGGCCGTACAAATCCCTTTTTGTTCTCCCATGGTCACCATGCTCCTCTGCAGAGTGAAATGAAATAAGCGAGCAAAGGAGCATGGGAATTCCCAGGCTATACCTGTACTACAAAAAAAAAAAAAAAAATTCAATAGCCTTCTTCTAGTTGGGCTTATTTCACACACATTCCGACATTCCATGGTAGCAAACTGAACATACTGTCATACTAATTATCTCTTTTCCTGACTTGAAAAAATGGGTAATAACATTTAAAACATATGATGAAATTCACTTTTTTCAAATAATGCACATGGGAAGCCCCCAACCTAGAAGTCCCAAATAGATAGAAGCTTTTAGAATATTCATGCACAAAAATGTAAAACCACTTTTATCTATTTAGGACTTCCCAAATTGTGGACTTCAAATATGCATTATTTGAAAGAAAGTGAATTTAGATATGTTTTAAATGTTATTACCCATTTTTTCAAGTCAGAAAAAGAGATACTACCATGGGATGGTTTGTTTATTAAACAGCCCTAGGAACTCTGCCAGGGCCATGCAGAGACCTTTGGAGGGGCAGGAGCTCAATTTTTTAAAAAGGGCACATTAAGCAAAATTTACAAACAACATGCCAACTGTAATTACAAGTACTTTTTAATTACAAGAGGGATGGAGAATAATGTATTTTGAAAAATAAAACTCTAAGTCTCCTATCTTAAAGAGGCTTTCAGTAGCATTTTTATAGTCATAAAATCCTTTGAAAATCATTCTTTCAGTTGTCTGACCCGTTATGTCGAAAATCGTGTCTTTCTCTCGTAGCCCTGGACTCCACATTCGGAAAACCTCTTCCGTAACTTTCTAGCCGCGTCCCTGCGCCTGCCTTGCTTTGGAAGTCTCGTGAGACGCATTAGGTGACGAGAACAACGAACTGCTTTACGGCATTTCGACTCGAGAGACACCCCCAAATAGCTTTAGCTGGCAGAATGCTGCTCGTTTTCATATTATCGACATGGCAGAACCAGCGAAAAGAACAAAAAAGGACTGGAAAAGGCCGCTTTCGGAGGAGTCAAAGGCGGAGAAGAGAGCTAGAGACCACGCAAGGAAATGCAGCAGGGTAAACCTTGGTCGGGCGTTCAATGAATGACGAGAGCTCCGAGACAGCGAAGCATCCTGCAAAACAGATGCCGACCTGGCTTTGCTACTTTTGCAGTTGTAAGTACATCTCACCTACATGTCTGAATCTAGGATCCTACACGTTGTTAATAGTTATAATTTACTCCTATTTTTGGTGTTCAAATGGGGTTTCAATTTCAAATAATAGCTAGCGACAACGATAGCCGATTAGCTACCTAGCTAGCTAGCTAGCCTCCAAGAAATCCTTTGTGGGCTACTAACGTTACCTATAGCGATGTAACCACAGAAATGTTTTGATGCTTGTTGGTGAATTGTCCTTGGCCAAGCAAAAGTCACCAAAGAAGAAGATCTGGTTGGCAAATCTGCAAACATTAGCTACAATGACAACTTGTTTCAACTCGCTCAACATGTTATAGTACCCATACAGAAGTGCAACCACGTAGACATTCGGTCTCTGCGTGCCTGTCATGGGGTGCCACCTTTTCAGGTCATCCTCAAACCCCGGGGGACTGGAGTAGTTCTAGAATGGGTAAAATTATATTTTTATGTTGTCAGTAAGTCTGTGTTGGACATAATACATTCACTTGGTGTAAGCTACTGTCTGCCTTGCCCTTCCCCCACGCTATTGTTGTATGTGAAGGGCCTGGCTCCACTACCTCAAACAAGACAAAGGGAGGGGGGGTGACAGTCAGGGGCTGCTGACAAGTAAAGGTGTGAACATTTGCACAGGAATGAGATTACTGGTAAATGTACATGGCCATTTTGATTCACTGTTCTACATGTTTCTTCTGTCCTCCTTAGGTTACATCAAACTCATTGTTGGTTGTAGGTAAGCAGAGCATAGACATGTTTCTAATGATTTTAATTTCAATCAGGCTGGCACAGTGAAGCAGCAGACATCCCTTCTGGTTTGGACCAGAGATAGTGAACCACTTCTGGTACTGTAGCAAGCATTGCGACACAGAAGAGCAGTTCAAGGTATGTTTTACAAAATGTTATGGTGCTTGCTTTTAGGTAGAATTTGTATAAATTTTGCATGTATTGTCACACTGCACAGCTGATGTGGGCTGGCTTGCTACATCATGTCCGCAACGAACATTCTTGGCCAACTGGTTGCTGTCTACATGAGCCCCTTAAAGAAGATGAACATGACAAGCCCCGGATAGAGCAAGGTATTGTGGCTAAATGTAATGAGTAAAAAAATGTTTGAATTGGCAAGAATGCACATAGTCAGGAGGGAATTTGCGAAGATCGTGCACTTCTGGACAAGTTTTTGATTTTTGGCAAGGTGTTAGGTATAGGCCTAAGGATTTCAAAAATCAATGGATACAAGTTGGGATGACCCCCTAGTGGCTGGTATGCATACAATCCAAAATGGCTGGTATGCATACAAGAAAAGGCTGTACATAGGTTTAAATTGGTGTATTATGTCATTTTCTAATTTGTTTGACACAAGGAATGCACTTCTGATATGTTCTTCTCATTTTAGAAAAAAAAAATGTTAAATCTATTATCATCTTTTGTCATCTATTGTCATCTTTAGCTAAAATAAAGTGTCAATATCTGTGAAAAAGACACACAGAATTGGAGGTGTCGGATCATTCTGACACCTTCCGAATGCATGCCAAGTTTTGTGATATTCTGCCCATGGAGGTGCCATACAGTAAATTGATTTATGACATTTTACACCAGCTGGCCAGCAGGTGGCCAGACATTTTTCTGCAAATATCTTAAGAACCGTAGGGCCGAGGACGACCACATTTTTTATATGCTTGTCTTCAGGGGCCGTGTAAACCTATCCCATGATCACCCATTTCATGTATAGCGCCACCAAGTTTAAAATGAAAACCCAAAGTAAGGTATTGTAATCGGTGTTCATGGGTATTCTTGTCTAACATGGCCAAAACTGGAGGCCTCCCTCAAATGCCTCAGTTTGCTACTGGTCGATGTCAGAAAAAGCTGTGCTGAAGCTTAAACCACTCTTTCCTCTGACGTATGTGACATGAAGGGAACTGCTTGAGTAACAGGACTGAGTAACGTCACTGCCTAGAACACGCCTCTAACGAGGGCCATTGGAGCTGCACAGTTGATTGATTCTCGACAAAGTAGATGTCCCGATCTTTCAGGAGCTCAGAAACCCTGTGTAGATTGTAGCTGGCTAGACCAGTGAGAAGCAATGCTGCCTGAAGGTGTTACGTCACTGGGAGGGCGGGCCAGGCTACCTAAAAGCAGGCAAGAAAATCAACCATGGTCACCATGCTGCTTTGCAGAGTGAAATTAAATAGAGCACGTAAAGGAGAATGGGTACTGCCAGGCGATCAAACCACAGGTCTATGAATTTATTCACACTCCATAGACCCAAGGGGTTAAGCCCCTCTATCCTTCCAAATTAGTGATGTCCTTGCTTTAAAGGAATAATCCACATCTTTAAGGTCCATCTTTCAGCTTTGCGCTGTACCAGTGGCCAAGACTTTAGACAGGCTTAACTGTTGGTATTGGCTCTGTTGATGTGGAACCTTTCATTAGCAAGCTGGCCTTTGACAATAGAGATGCGTCTGGATTTGCTGAGTTTGATCACCATCCGTGCCCCTTGAATGTTATTCTGGAGTTTATCCAGTAGGCGTTTGGTGCATGCAGGTGTTGTTGTTATTGTTGTCATGCCATCCATGTAAGTTCGTATTGGAGGAAGACGCAGCGCATTCTTCAACTGCTTTCCTCCAACCACCCATCGTGATGCCCAGATGATGAGCTCCATCGCCATGGTAAATGCAAGTGGGGAAATGGTGCAGCCCACCATAATGCCAACCTCGAGGTGCTATCAGGCAGTTGTGCTAGCCTGTGCTGCAACACAAAACTGAAGGTCCTGGAAGTAGGCTTTGACCAGCCTTGTGATGCCCTCTTGGGACTTGGAAGAAGTTGAACACTGTCCACAACATCTCATGCGGCACAGATCCGAAGGCATTGGCGAGATCTAGGAAGACCACATGCAGGTCTTTCTTCTCCATCCTCGTCGTCTGTATCTGGTGCCAGATAACATTTGTGTGTTCCAGACAGCCTGAGAATCCACTTATCCCTGCTTTGTGCTTTGAGCTGTCAACAAAGTTGTTCTTCTGTAGGAAAGCTGAGAGCCTCTGAGCCACACTACTGAAGAATATCTTTCCTTCCACATTCAGGAGACTGATGTGATGGAATTGGTCAATGGTTGAGGAATTCTTCTCTTTGGGAATCAGGATCCCTCCCGCCCTTCACCATGCCTTGGTATAACTCATTTTTCCCACTCTCATCAGCTTCCAGAGGTACCTCAATACTCCCGGCGTATTCTTATATGGATTCTATATGAAATGGCATTGGATATGCTCTTGCCCGCTTTACTGTGCTCTGATGTTATCTTTGCTCTATGTAGGGGCCTTTGTTTCCATCTGGTGTTCAGCTGGTTGGATTGGTGGCATGTCACCCGGAATGCTGGCTGGCATGTGCCTCTGGTTATCGGAGTAGGTCTTTGAAGGTAGCTTTGAGGGTCCCAGATTTCTCCTTGACGAAGAGGGCTTTCACAAACTTGTATAGTTAGGAGGGAATTCGTCCAAAGTCAGGAAGATCGTGCACTTCTGGACAAGTTTTTGATTTTTGGCAGGGTGTTAGATACAGGTATAAGGTTTTCAAAAATCAATGGATACAAGTTGGGGTGACCCCCTAGTGGCTGGTATTCATACAATCCAAAATGGCCCCCAACGGAAAAAGAAAAGACTATATCTAGGTTTCCTTTAGTCTTAAAATGTTGTATAATGTCATTTTTCTACTTAGTTTGACACAAGGAATTAAATTCGGATATGTTCCTCTCATTTTAGATAAAATTTTATATTAAATCTATTATCATAGTCATCTTTAGCTATAATAACCTCTCAATGTCTGTAAAAAGGTCAAACAAAATTGGAGGTAACAGATCATTATAACACCTTCCAATTGCATGCCAAGTTTTGTGATATTCCGCTCATGGGAGGCCAATACAGCAAATTGATTTACGACATTTTATACCAACTGGCCAGCAGGTGCCCAGACATTTTTCTGCAATATCTAAAGAACCATAGGGCCTAGGTGGACCACATTTTTATAGGCTTGTCTTCAGGGGCCAAGTAAACCTATCCCATGATCACCCATTCCATGTATAGTGCCACCTGGTTAAAAATGAAAAAGCTAAAGTGAGGTATTCTAATCAGTGTTAACAGCTATTTCTGGCTGACATGGTCAAAATTACACAAAATAAGGCGTGTCAAAATGCATGCTAAGTTTCGTGTTGGCATGTTGGCAGGAGCTGGTCACTAGATAGTGACTCGATCCCACCCAATATGGCTACAAAAAGTTTGAATGGGAAAAAAAACCCTGGAGTGGGGGTGGAAGATGACTCATAGGCGGACCACATGGTAACGGACCTTGCAACGTAAACAGCAGCTCTGGTAGGACACAAGCTACAAAGCTGCATATGTATCTGGAAAAAGATAACATCAGAGAAGGGTCTCAAGATCCATCAAGTTAGGGAAAAAAGGGTTGAATCTTGTGGCCAAAATCTTGTCAGAAAAATCAGTGGGGAACCATCAATATAGACATAGTCCTTCTCCTGGAGGGGCTGAAAGGTGGTGTAGAGAAGAAGCTGGACAAGATTGGGTAAGTCATCTACAGCTATGGGGCAAAGAGATTTGGGGTGAAAAGCGAGCGCCGTAAGGTACTGAAGGAACCAGGTCATTCCAAGTCCAGAGGGCAAAGAGAGATTGAAAGGCTGGTGAAGAAAAGAAGGTGCCTGACAAAACAGTGGAAGAATGCAGCAGAAGTGGAGAGGAAAGGACATGAGGCACTGTAAGGTGACATTAAGCAGCGTCCCTCAACGCTGAGAAGAGCTGAATGCTTGAGAAAGCAACAAAAGAAGGAGAGAACGAGGAGTGCCTTCTACAGAGATCCCTACAAGTTTGTGAAAGCCCTCTTCGTCAAGGAGAAATCTGGGACCCTCAAAGCTACCTTCAAAGACCTACTCCGATAACCAGAGGCACATGCCAGCCAGCATTCCGGGTGACATGCCACCAATCCAACCAGCTGAACACCAGATGGAAACAAGGCCCCCTACATAGAGCAAACATCCTACATCCAGGACCTTCAGTTTTGTGTCGCAGCACAGGCTAACACAACTGCCTGACAGCACCTCGAGGTTGGCATTATGATGGGCTGCACCATTTCCCCACTTGCATTTACCATGGCGATGGAGCCCATCATCCGGGCATCGCGATGGGTGGTTGGAGGTAAGCAGTTGAAGAATGCGCTGCGTCTTCTCCAATACGAACTTACATGGATGGCATGACAACAATAAAAACAACACCTGTATGCACCAAACGCCTACTGGATAAACTCCAGAAAAACATTCAAGGGGCACGGATGGTAATCAAACTCAGCAAATCCCGCGGCATCTCTATTGTCAAAGGCCAGCTTGCTAATGCAAGGTTCCACGTCAACAACGAGCCAATACCAACAGTTAAGCCTGTCAAAAGTCTTGGCCACTGGTACAGCGCAAAGCTCAAAGATGGACCTTAAAGAGGTGGACTATTCCTTTAAAGCAAGGACATCACTAATTTGGAAGAATAGAGGGGCTTAACCCCTTGGGTCTATGGAGTGTGAATAAATCGCCTCCTTTACGTGCTCCATTTCATTTCACTCTGCAAAGCAGCATGGTGACCATGGTTGATTTTCTTAACTGCTTTTAGGTAGCCTGGCCCGCCCTCCCAGCGACGTAACACCTTCAGGCAGCATTGCTTCTCACTGGTCTAGCCAGCTACAATCTACACAGGGTTTCTGAGCTCCTGAAAGATCGGGAACTCCATCTACTTTGTCGAGAATCAATCAACTGTGCAGCTCCAATGGCCCTCATTAGAGGCGTGTTCTTGGCAGTGATGTTACTCAGTCCTGTTACTCAAGCAGTTCCCTTCGCGTCACATACGTCAGAGGAAAGAGTAGTTCAAGCTTCAGTATAGCTTTTTCTGACATCGACCGGTAGCAAACTGAGGCATTTGAGGGAGGCCTCCATTTTTGACCATGTCGGACAAGAATACCTGTTAACACCGATTACAATACCTTACTTTGGGTTTTCATTTTAAACTTGGTGGCGCTATACATGGAATGGGTGATCATGGGATAGGTTTACACGGCCCCTGAAGACAAGCATATAAAAAATGTGGTCCTCCTCGGCCCTACTACGGTTCTTAAGATATTTGCAGAGAAATGTCCGGCCACCTGCTGGCCAGCTGGTGTAAAATGTCATAAATCAATTTACTGTATGGCCCCCCCATGGGCAGAATATCACAAAACTTGGCATGCATTCGGAAGGTGTCATAATGATCCGACACCTCCAATTCTGTGTGTCTTTTTCACAGATATTGACAGTTTATTTTAGCTAAAGATGACTATGATAATAGATTTAATATTTTTTTGTTTCTAAAATGAGAAGAACATATCAGAAGTGGATTCCTTGTGTCAAACAAAGTAGAAAATTACATTATACACCAATTTAAGACTAAAAGAAACCTATATACAGCCTTTTTTTGTATGCATACCAGACATTTTTGATTGTATGCATACCAGCCACTAGGGGGTCATCCCAACTTGTATCCATTGATTTTTGAAATCCTTAGGCCTATACCTAACACCCTGCCAAAAATCAAAAACTTGTCCAGAAGTGCACGATCTTC
>JAODXP020007900.1:75000-82500 GCA_027497455.2 Sardinella longiceps | reverse complement strand
CTCTGTCTGTCAAGAAGATGGGGAAAAAAGAGAAGAGATTGTTTTGAACGATTTATAACTCTTATTTTTTAGAGATTTTAGACACAAAGAATCCAGCTTTTATTCCTGATATTATTGACCGTGGGGTTTTCAAAGGGTTGTGAAATAAACCAGCTATCTGATGGTGCTACCAGACCCGTGTGTGTGTGTGTGTGTGTGTGTGTGTGTGTGAGAGAGAGAGAGAGAGAAATAAACCAACTATCTGATGGTGCTACCAGACCCGTGTGTGTGTGTGAGAGAGAGAGAGAGGGAGAGAGAGAGAGAGAAATAAACCAGCTATCTGATGGTGCTACCAGACCCGTGTGTGTGTGTGTGTGTGTGTGTGAGAGAGAGAGATGGTGCTATCAGACCCTGTTTGTGTATGTGTGTTTGTGTACTCTGACCCTTGCTGTTGTGTTTGTGCGTGCCTAATACGGGTCACATTCTATTGCCATGACGTCAGTGGCTCCGTTGCCATGGTTCTGTGTGTTTGTATTGTGTTGTCGTGGCATCGGTGGAGAGCAGTGAGGAGGTCATCCATTCAATGCAGTCTTTCTGTCTGATGCACAGGAGAGGCAATAGCGTGCTAATATAGGCAATAGAGTGCTAAAATAGACAACAGCGTGCTAAAATAGGCAATAGCGTGCTAAAAGAGGCAATAGCGTGCTAAAATAGGCAATAACGTGCTAAAATAGACAACAGCGTGCTAAAATAGGCAATAGCATGCTAAAATAGGCAATAGTGCCGACAAATACATGGAAGTGAAAACCTCACATACAGGTTCAATCCCATTTCTACCCCTCACCTCTCCGCTTAGCCCTTCCCCTTGGTTTTGGCGTGTTCCCGCGAGATGAAGGGGTGTCCCAACTCTCTCTGGGCGCTAGGGCTAGCATCTCTATAGACCACTATGAGCTCTTAGCATCTCTATAAACCACTAGCATCTCTATAGACCACTATGAGCTCATAGCATCTCTATAGACCGCTAGCATCTCTATAGACCACTATGAGCTCTTAGCATCTCTATAGACCACTATGAGCTCTTAGCATCTCTATACACCACTATGAGCTCATAGCATCTCTATAAACCACTACGAGTGTAGCCGGTGGCGGTCCACACCGCACACGGGTCTCGAACCCGCCACCCCGCAAGCTACAAACTCCCGGCGTGGGAGTGGAACGCTCTAACCAACTGAGCTAAAAGCCCGAGCTTCTAACTCAGCGTGTTAGAAGCGCCCATGGAATTGGGTGATGAGGATTTACACACTACCACCGCGCTAGCTGGCCTCCGTTACACGAGCTCTTAGCATCTCTATAAACCACTACGAACTCTATAAACCACTACGAGCTCTTAGCATCTCTATAGACCGCTAGCATCTCTATAGACCACTATGAGCTCTTACCATCTCTTTAGACCACTATGAGCTCTTAGCATCTCTATAAACCGTGAGCATCTCTATAGACCACTATGAGCTAGTGTTGCCACATGTACTCTATTTCCCGGGATTGTCCCGTTTTTTGTGCGTCTGTCCTGGAAAACTGATAATTCTTCCCGGGACGCATATTGTCCCGTTTTTTTGTGAAAATGTTCTTCTTCACATATTCATTAGTTACACCTCTGAACAAACCTATATAATTCTACTGTTCTACTGTAGTGTTCCCTGTCGCTATTTTAGATTGGCCAAGTCTTGCCGTGGGATGCTGCAGGCGCACGCTTGCATTTATGTGATTGGTTATTTGCGGACATGCCAAGACTCTGTGCGAGTCTCTGAGAGTGTCCTGCATTTAATGGAGCGCGTGATCGTGAGTTACAGGACAGCCTGTGTAGGCCTTACTGGTAGCAGTCATGAGTCACGAAAAATTGGAGAATAAGTACACTACCGTTCAAAAGTTTGGGGTCACTTAGAAATGTCCTTATTTTTTAAATAAAAGCGCTGTTTTTTTCAATGAAGATAACATTAAACTAATCAGAAATGCACTCTATACATTGTTAATGTGGTAAATGACTATTCTAGCTGCAAACGTCTGGTTTTTAATGCAATATCTACATAGGTGTATAGAGGCCCATTTCCAGCAACCATCACACCAGTGTTCTAATGGTACATTGTGTTTGCTAATTGCGTTAGAAGGCTAATGGATGATTAGAAAACCCTTGAAAACAGTTTTGCTGGCTAGAGAAGCTATAGAACTGACCTTCCTGTATGCTAGTTGAGAATCTGGAGCATCACATTTGTGGGTTTGATTAAACTCCCAAAATGGCCAGGAAAAGAAAACTTTCATGTGAAACTCGACAGTCTATTCTTGTTCTTAGAAATTAAGGCTATTCCATGCGAGAAATTGCCAAGAAACTGAAGATTTCCTACAACGTTGTGTACTACTCCCTTCAGAGAACAGCACAAACAGGCTCTAACCAGAGTAGAAAGAGAAGTGGGAGGCCCCTCTGCACAACTGAGCAGGAAGACAAGTACATTAGAGTCTGTAGTTTGAGAAATAGACGCCTCACAGGTCCTCAACTGGCAGCTTCATTAAATAGAACCCGCAAAACACCAGTGTCAACATCTACGGTGAAAATGCAACTCCGGGATGGGCCTTCAGGGCAGAGTGGCAAAGAAAAAGCCATATCTGAGACTGGCCAATAAAAGGAAAACATTAATATGGGCAAAAGAACACAGACATTGGACAGTGGAAGATAGGAAAAAAGTGTGGACAGTGGACAGACGAATCGAAGTTTGAGGTGTTTGGATCACACAGAAGAACATTTGTGAGACGCAGAACAACGGAAAAGATGCTGGAAGAGTGCCTGACGCTATCTGTCAAGCATGGTGGAGGTAACGTGATGGTCTGGGGTTGCTTTGGAGCCAAAGGTCTGCAATGCTGTAATTGCTGCAAATGGAGTATTCTTTGACGAAAGCAAAGTTTGAAGGAGAAAATTATTATTTCAAATAAAAATCATTATTTCTAACCTTTTCAATGTCTTGACTATATTTTCTATTCATTTTGCAACTCATTTGATAAATAAAAGTGTGAGTTTTCATCGAAAACACAAAATTTCTGGGTGACCCCAAACTTTTGAACGGTAGTGTACCTTTTCAATTTTATGAATAGGCGGACTATGACCATAAATTACCTGACTGTCAGATTTGTCATTGTGATCGACCACTGTGGGACTCACTGAACTAGAACAAGCAAATATTTCTCTTCCTCAGACTGTAATTCAAACCATGTTCACAAAAAGCATGAAGGTTTGAGTAGGAGTAAGTTTCTTTGTATTATTGTTATGCATTTTAGCGATCTCCTTGCACATTTTCCGACAGTTGTGAAACAACACAGAACGTCATAAAAAATATTCCTCAGCGCGTAAAATCGCCCAAACCTGTTAGGTCTAGCCTGAAAGTTTTAGTGCTCAGCCTGATTCAATCATGAACGAAGTGGCCATCTCAGAAAAAAAAGATCAAGATCAGCCTAACAAAGGGAATAGTCGACTGCAGCTTGAAACAGTGCAGAGAAAGCCATTGTGCAAGCACCGTAGGGCCCGAGCACCGAGGTAGGCGACATGTGTGTTGGCCTGATATTCTTCTTCCTCTTCTTTTTTTTTTTATTTATCTTTTCATTAGCCTATTCATAGATTTTCATAGCATTAGTTAATCTTTACAGTCAGGCAAAGGCCATAATTATAGCCTTTTTCTTTTGTATTTTACAATTGCTAACACTTTTACCATGAATGTTGTCACTAGCCCTCGGTCTATTCTGACATACTGGTGTTAGGCCTAAAAAAAAAAAAAAAAAAAAACACGGCTGGGTGTCCCGGATTTTCACAATTCAAATGTGGCAACCGTACTATGAGCTCATAGCATCTCTATACACCACTATGAACTCTTAGCATCTCTATAAACCACTAGCATCTCTATAGACCACTATGAGCTCATAGCATCTCTATAGACCGCTAGCATCTCTATAGACCACTATGGGCTCTTAGCATCTCTATACACCACTATGAGCTCATAGCATCTCTATAAACCACTAGCATCTCTATAGACCACTATGAGCTCTTAGCATCTCTATAGACCGCTAGCATCTCTATAGACCACTATGGGCTCTTAGCATCTCTATACACCACTGCAATGAAGCTCTTAGCATCTCATATAACACCGCTAGACATCTCTATAGACCACTATGAGGCTCTTACTGCATCTCTACTAAGACCAGACTAGTATCTCTATCAGACCACTACAGAGCTCTACTAGAACATCTGACCAGACAGTGGAGCTTCGATATCTGTGGCCGAGGTCTGAGGAAGCAAACACAGCCAGGGATCTTTCAGCTCTCAGGAATGCTAACTTCAGATGGCTAACCTTTCTAGAACAAGTCAACCTTTTCTAGAACAAGTCCGACTCAGACTGGTCCTCAGAGCCCCGCCTCCATTTAGATTAACGAGCTGTGGCCACCACTACTTAACGAGCGCAGCCATCAAGGCTAAACGAGTTGTGGCCACCACTACTTAACGAGCTGTAGCCACCAAGATTAAACGAGCTGTGGCCACCAATACTTAACGAACTGCAGGCACCGTACTTAACGAGCTGTGGGCACCGAGTCTAAACGAGCTGGAGTTGGTCCAGCACCAAAGAGAGTGGGCGAGTTATTGCATATTGACTTGAGAGAGAGAGAGAGAGAGAGAGAGAGAGAGAGAGAGAGAGAGAGATGAGGGAGGGAGGGAGGGAGAGAGAGAGAGAGAAGGATAGGGAGGTGAGGGAGGGTGAGTTACTGAATTCTATTGGCCACTCTAAAGCAGGAAGGGCAGAGAGAGAGAGAGAGGTGAGGGAGAGAATGATAGAGGGAAAGGAGGGAGGGAAAGGAAGGAAGGGACAGAGGTGAGGGAAGGAAAGAAGGATAGAGAAAGAGGTGAGAAAGGGAGAGAAGAAGAGTGGGGTGAAGGAGGGAGACAGAGGAGAGGGAAGGAGAAAAAGAAAGAGGAAAGAAAGACAAGCATAGAGAGAAAGAGAGAAGGCTAGAGAGGGGAAGGAGAGAAAGAGAAGGCTAGAGAGAGAGGAGAGAAAGAGAAGGCTAGAGAGAGAAAGGGAAAGGAGGGAAAGAGAGAAGGCTAGAGAGAGAGGAGGGAAAGAGAAGCAGAGAGAAAGGGGAAGTAGGGAAAGAGGGATCATACTGGCTACTCTAAAGCAGGAAGAGTAGAGAGGGCAGGAGGAATTCCAAACACACACCAAGACCACTTAAGTCCTCCTGCTCTCTCTACTCTGCATGCTTCTCTTTCTCTCCTTTCTCTCAGTAATGGGTGTGTGTGTGTGTGTGTGTGTGTGTGTGTGTGTGTGTGTGTGTGTGTGTGTGAGAGAGAGAGAGAGAGAGAGAGAGAGAGAGAGAGATGAAGATAAGAAAGATAAGGGAGATAAGAGGCAAGACAGAAGGATGGAGAGAGGGAGGAAGAGAAAGGAAAAAAGAAATGATGGAACGGTAGAGGCGGAATGAGGGGAGAAAGTCACACAAAGATAGAGAGCAGAGAGAGAGCAGTGACTGAGACCAAAAATGATGCCATTGTTGGCCATAGAGGCCAACTATGATTTTATTCAATAATAAAGAAGTGTTTAAAACATAAAAGAAACATGTGGCTCTGTTTAGAAAGAAGTTAACCTGTTCGGCTGGGGTGCTATTTTCATATGAAAGAAGAAGATCCACAAGGCTGCATTCTAACGCTGGTGAAACTTTTTGTACGTATAACGTTACATTTAATGTCACAGGTGTCCTCTTATGAAGAATTAACACCCTGACAGCCAATTATAACCCAGTATTCCATTCCAGCAAGTGATAATTGTCAGTGTCACACTTGTCTTACATATGACATGACATAACCTTGACCACTGACACTAGGACCTTCAGTAGGCAAATCAGTGCAGAAGTCATTACCCAACATAACCTTGACCACTGACACTAGGACCTTCAGTAGGCTAATCAGTGCAGAAGTCATTACACAGTTTCTTTTCCAGCAGAACTGGCCCTCAGGTGGTGTACTGGTTAAGGAACGTGGCTACCATGTTAATACCCTGTAAATTATGGGTCCACATCTCATTTGCCACTGTTACTGGCCCTCATGTAATTTATAGTTAGCACAATGTGGGTTGATTTGGATGAAAGCATAAATGTGGACTGTAGACATTGTTTAAGCGCGATACTGGCATCCAAGGACTTGTCTGAACAGGGAACTTTCCACCACCCCGGAGGAGCCAGTGGTGCAGCGGTAGCATCAGAGATCCCCATCCCCAAGGTTGCTGGTTCAATCCCAGCTCTGCCTGCTGACAAAGGACCTGTGGAGGACCTCCATGGACTAAGCCAATGATGAATCCCAGGGGGAGAGGAGCAGAAGATGGAGCTTGAAAGAGAGAGAAATGGGGGGGCTTACTTGGCCCCCCGAAGAAATACAGGATAGATGCAGGGGATTATGAAGTTTTTTAGGTGGTCAAACTTTGCAACTTGTTGCCTGCCATAATTGGCAAAATGACTTGGTTTAAAACTGGACTCTTTGTACCTACACCCAACAATTACCCTCTTTTCCCAGTTTGCCAAATTCTCCTCTTTCACTCATCACCTACTCAATCTCTTTTTCACTCATCACCTATTCAATCTCTCTCTCACCCACAGTTAGTACCTCTCAGGCTTTGAACCCATATCCTCAAAGGCAGCACACATACTCACACTGCAGACCAGCACTCTTCCACTGAGCCACCTGGTTGTTGAGGTAATTTTCTATACCAAGTCTAGTTGGGGAGGCTGACTGTATCAAGTCTAGTTGGGGAGGATATCAATATCAAGTCTAGTTGAGGAGGCTGGCTATATCAGGTCTGGTTGAGGAGACTGGCTGTATCAAATGTAGTTGGGGAGAACGTCTATAGCTGAGGAGACTAGCTGTATTAAGTCTAGTTGGGGAGGCTACAACACTGGTCAACCCTGTTCTAGGAGAAGTGTTCCCAAATCTCAGAGGTTAGGGCCTTTTCTGTTCTAGGTTAGGACACATCACTAAGGTATCATTAGTGGTACAACTTACAGGTTAGGGCTTAACTTGTTCAACCCTGTTCTATCATGTCATAGGATGGATCTTTCTAAGTTATCAATGACACATGACTTTGTCCCAACAAAACACAACCTCTTCCTTCCACTTCAACATGTATTAAGTGAGATGTGAACTTCCAACCTTGTGATTTGCAGCTCTGCGCTCTTCCACTGGACCAACTAATCCCAATGGATGTTGGTTGTAACTCCAAGAATTCCTGTCTGGTTTCTCTTTTCAATCAGCATTTGTCTCTGTGTTACCAATCATCAAGCTTCCATTCTAAGTCCATGCAATACACCTTGGGCAACTGTTTTTAGTAATATTTTAACTGGCCAAGATTTGAACCTCCTATTTCCAGGCCACTTTGGTCAGGTTCCTTAACTGCTACACTGCCACCAGCCCCCACCATTATGAGCAAAGGCAATTAAATA
>JAODXP020007900.1:20000-22500 GCA_027497455.2 Sardinella longiceps | reverse complement strand
AGGGTGACCATTATGTCATTTAGATGACCTACCCTGCACTCTCTAATCACCAAGAACATACTGCCAAACTGGAAATGTGCTCCTAAAACTGTTACATATCTCATCTCATGCCTCGTTGGCATCGCCATCTCTCGGTCTGACCAGGCCCTAAGTCGCTTCACTACAAGTGACGTGCTCAGCTGTTCATCCACAGCATTCCTACATGTTCCCACAGCCCTATGTTCCCACAGCCCTATATTCTCACATTTCTAAGAGTTTTTCTTTCTTTCTTTCTTCAGTCAGGTACTATAGTCCCACATTTCTACCCCTGCCTGGTAGACCCCCTATGTAAGTTCAAGCAAGATTCAATCTTTGGTATTATTTGCTCAACGGCACCTTCCAGGCAGCACAGCCTAAAAGGCACTTTACCCTATTCCTAACCCTAACCCCTCAACCCTCATCCTAACCCTAACCTGAGTGGAGTAGTGCCTTGAAGGCAGCGCTGCTTGGAAGGCACCGTTGAGGGTAAAAAATAACAGACGATATTGCTCACCCTCAATGGAGTCTTCCAGGTAGTGGGGTTTAGGGTAAGGGCCTATCTGTGTGCCTAGATTCATATTCACAATGAAAGCGAAGCAGCTTCACTGACCTTAAAATAGCACTACTGTATTTCTAGAGCAAAGTGCCAAGGGACATAACAACTCTATTTCCTTTATTACCTTTTACTACTATTCTCCTCTGAGCGACACACAGATTTTCTGTGACTGACTGGCAGCCAATGTTGGTTGAAGCCTGAGCTACAGCATAGAACAGATACAGAACCTGAACGTTTATGAGAATTACAGAACCTGAACGTTTATGAGAATTACAGAACCTGAACGTTTATGAGAATTTATGAGAATTCATGGCTTCAGTCATTCAGTGAGCCAGGCTTCTTTTTACTCTTTTTAGGGCCCACAAGCGGAGCGGCCACAAGCGGAGCGGCCGAAGACAAGATCGGCAGGGTGCCATCAGGACCCCGAGTAAAATCCTTGGTCCTCACGCACATCTGGACCAGAGCTCCCTTTTATCTTTTTATTCTTTATTGTGTTACTTTTCAGACATTCCATCCTTCCTCATCCCTCGTACTGCCCATGCTTTAGTAAGCTATGAATACTTTGTGTGTGTGTGTGTGTGTGTGTGTGTGTGTGTGTGTGTGTGTGAGTGGGGGTGTGTGTGTGTGTGTGTGTGTGTGTGTGTGTGTGTGTGTGTGTGTGTGAGCCACTCTGCTGAGTGTCTAAGCCCAGTCTAGTCCTGCTGGTGGCTGTGAGAAGAAGAGCTTCCTCTTGATGTGCTACAGCTGGAATTCTTCTGTGGGCTGTTGAGATTCTGGATCTTCCCTCTCTCTCTCTCTAAGACACACACACACACACACACACACACACACACACACACACACACTGACACACACACTGACACACACACAGATGCTAACAACAGCTTGAAGTGATAGACACCACATGAGATGGATGCTGCCACACAGGTCGTCACCTAGGCAACAGACACTGCAACGGCTTCCCCATATAGACCATCAAACACACACACACACACACACACACACTCCCCATATAGACCCTCAAACACACACACACACACACACTCTCCCCATATAGACCATCAAACACACACACACGCACACACACACACACACACACACACACACACACACATCACACACATGCTAACATGCGCATGAAGACACTAACTCTCAAAACACAGATGAACAAGCACACACACACGCTAACATGTGCATGAAAACACTTTCCCCATACAGACCCTCAAACACACACACACATACACACACACACACACACACACACACACACACACACACACACACACACACACATACTGATGCTAACACACACAAACACCAAAACCACATTCAGAGAAGGAGGGATAGAGACCACAGAGATGGAGAGAGAGATGTGGATCGCTAAAAGGTGGTATTCTGTCACAAAGTGTCTTTTGATGTAACTATCAACTATATACCCCACCCCCCGTTCCCTTTGACTAAACCCCCCCATCCCCTTCGACTATACCCCCAGTGTCTTACTGTGAAACTTCAGAGTAGCCTAATTCAAATCCATGCACAGTCCTTTTGCAATAGCCAGCTAATCCCACTACATTCAAAACCAAAATTAAGACTACATGTTCCGTTGACTCTCTAAACAGCTTGTTCGCTTTTTCTTTTGGTCTACGCTGTTCTGAATTCTTTCATTCCAAGCCCTATCCAGTGCAGTCAGCAGGTTATTGCAACAGATTTATGCTTGAATTACACTGAACTTTCACTTTTAGGCCTTTAACTGGGTCTCTGAGGCCAACTCCACTTCCACCTAAAACCAGCATTTGTTAGGGTTTGGGATGAGAGGTTCAAAATATTAGATATAAGATAATATTATTAGTCGTTTGGACATTTGAGTCTTCACACCTTCTGCAGTGCAAAACAGTTTGATGCTGTGAATACTACTGAACCTGAACC
>JAODXP020007900.1:10000-12500 GCA_027497455.2 Sardinella longiceps | reverse complement strand
CCCACTTCTCTCTCTCTCTCTGTCTCTCTCTCTCTCTCTCTCACACACACACACACACACACACACACACACACACACAATAGCATTCGGTGGCATGTCCCAATCACATAAATTTAATATCATTTAATGTCCAATCTGCCTTCAAAGGTCTTTCATTTTGCCTGATTTGGAAAGAGGCATAGAGGTATCCTTCATCCAAAATTCTATGTAACTATGAAGTCCGCTGTACCTTGATGTCTGAACAATTAAATAAATGGCATTCCATTGAGACGCCATTTTATTTAGCTAGCTCATCTGGAACGGATATTATGAATATCCATAAATAATCCTTGAAGCCTGCTGCGGCAAACTAATTGTTAGAGAGAGGACACCGATGGTACGGCAAACGACTTGCTAGACAGAGAAGACACAGAGGCAACGACAAACGTCTTGTTTGACATAGAAGACACTGAGGTTACAAGAGAAGACACTGAGGTTACTGTAAACGTCTTATTAGACAAAGAAGACACCGAGGTTACGGGAGAAGACACTGAAGCTATGACAAACGTCTTGTTTGACATAGAAGACACTGAGGTTACGAGAGAAGACACTGAGGTTACGATGAACGACTTGTTAGAGAGAGAAGACACAGAGGTTACGAGAGAAGACACTGAGGTTACGACAAATTGCTTGTTAGACAGCGAAGACACCGAGGTTACGACAAATGACTTCTTTGACAAAGAAGACACGGAGGTTACGACAAACGTCTTGTTTGCCAGAGAAGATACAGAGGTTACGACAAACGTCTTGTTTGACAGAGAAGACACCGAGGCAGCAAGGCACTACCTCCCAGTTTGGGACACATCATCTGTCATCTGTCCCACATCTCTGCTGTCTCACTTATATCACCTGTCTCTGTCCCACATGCTCTGCTCTCTCTCAGTACATTACATACCGGATGACAACTAGCATGAGTAGCTGCCTGGTGGCACATTTATATCTGTTAGAACTTTCACTACATTTATATCAGTGGGAACTACTGTGTGTAACGGATAACAACCAGCATGGGTAGTTGCCTAACCCTAACCCTAACTAGCATGGGTTAGCCACGCCTAACCCTAACCAACATGGGTAGGTGCCTTACCTAACCTAACCAGCATGGGTTAGCCATGCCTAACCCTAACCTACCAGCATGGGTTAGCCATGCCTAACCCTAACCCTAACTAACTAGCATGGGTTAGCCATGCCTGGTGGTTAATCTTTCCTCAACCAGCATTTTTGGTCCTGTTATGTAGGGCACCTTCCAGACAACTCTACCTGCAATAGCCCGACACTAAGCCCAACATACTTAACCCTCACCCTAACCCTAGCATAGGGGCAGTAGGCCTGATATTTACCCAACACCTACCCCACCCACCTGTTTTTTTTTTTGACTCTGAGGAAGACGTTCGTCGATGTTACTGCACCTCAATAAGGAAAGTTTTAAAAATCTCTGAGTGCTCCGGTCATCCCTGGGTCTAGTCTGTAAAGAAGTAGCCCAGCCAGCTTATGTGGATTCTACAGTCCTGGACTGGAAGCATCAAAACAGGCTTGAGCGCAAGTGACACCCTTCTTGCAAGACCTACCCCACCCACTTAACCCTCATCCTAACCTAATCCTCACACCCCAACCTAAAGAACGCTTCTGAGCTGGAAGCGTTTTGCGTAAAAATGTGCAGAAATATGCAAATAATGCTGGTTACACTGGATACACAAGAACCTGGAAGAACAATTCAAGCAAGCTAATACAAAATTCAAAAGTCCACACACACACACACACACACACACACACACACACACACACACACACACATACACACAACTCTCTTCGCTCAGTAGTGCTTCAGCAGCACAAACTGGGAGTGTTTCATGTCTGCCCTGAGGCCCACTCAGCTCCCAGAATACACACACACACACACACACTCACTAGTGCACAGCACACACACACACACTACACAGCACACTTAGGATTGTTTGTAGTGTTTAGTTACATACTGTAGCACATGTGTGTGTGTGTGTGTGTGTGTCTGTGTGTGTGTGTGTGGATGTGTGAGCGTGTATTACGGATAGCCTAAAACACACACACACACACTTGAGGAAGAGAGAGAAGTGCTGCTGGCGTTCCTTACAATAATCTACAGCGATGGAAGCCATTCCACACACACACACACACACACACACACACACACACACGTTCCTACACACACAGCGAAGGAAGCCATTCCATTATTTACAATCAATACATAATTATGGCCTTATAGGGGTGGAGCTGCACCCGCACTTTTTATTTATACGGCCCCTTTTCTGCAGTCTCAGGATGGAACTACGTGCATGTGTGTGTGTGTGTGTGTGTGTGTGTGTGAGTGTGTGTGAGTGAGTGAGTGTGTGTGTGAGAGAGAGAGAGTATGGGCTGGGGTAGGTGTGTGTGTGTGTGTGTGTGTGTGTGTGTGTGTGTGTGAGAGAGAGAGAGAGTATGGGCTGGG
>JAODXP020007900.1:0-2500 GCA_027497455.2 Sardinella longiceps | reverse complement strand
CGACCAACTACACCTCTGCTACGTCTCCTCTCTACATTCTCTCTCTCTCTCCCTCTTTTCTATCTCTCATCTACTCTTTTCCTCCATCTCCTCTCTCCTCCTCTGCTACCTCTCCTCCCTTCATTCTCTATCTCTCCTCCCTCTTTTCTATCTCTCTCTTCTACTCTTTTCCTCCATCTCCTCCTCTGCTACCTCTCCTCCCTTCATTCTCTCCATTCTCTCTCTCCTCCCTCTTTTCTATCTCTCTCTATCTCCTCTCTCCATCTCCCTCTCCTCCTCTGCTACCTCTCCTCTCTACATTCTCTCTCTCCTCCCTCTTTTCTATCTCTCTCATCTACTCTTTTCCTCCATCTCCCTCTCCTCCTCTCCTCTCTCCATTCTCTCTCTCCTCCATATCCCTCTCCTCCCTCTTTTCTATCTCTCTCTATCTCCCTCTCTCCATCTCCTCTCTCTTCCTCTGCTACCTCTCCTCTCTTCCTTCTCTATCTCTCCTCTCTCTTTTCTATCTCTCTCTTCTACTCCTCTCCTCCATCTCCTCTCTCCATTCTCTCCTCCTTCTTCTCTGTGGTCTACTCCTCTCCTCCATCTCTTCTCTACATTCTCTCCATCTTTCTCTCCCTCCCTCTGTGGTCTACTCCTCTACTGTCTCCTCCCTTTATCTCTCTCTCTCTCTCTCTCTCTCTCTCTCTCTCTTCATCTGGTCTACTCCTCGCCTGCATCTTCTCTCTCTCTTTCCCTTCACTCTCTCCACTCTACATCTCTTTTTTTATCTTTTTCTCCTCCATCTCTCCCTCTGTCTTTCTTTCATTTATCTGTCTCTCATCTTTCTCTCTACATTGCACTTTCTGTCCACTGCTCTCTCCCTCCCTCCCTCTCTCTGCATCCCTCTCTATCCCTCCATCTCTCTCTCTCCCTCCCTCTCTCTGCATCCCTCTCTGGCTTGTGGTGTCGTCCTTGCTGAAGAGTGTGTGTGTGTGTGTGTGTGTGTGTGTGTGTGTGTGTGTGTGTGTGTGTGTGTGTGTGTGTGTGTGTGTGTGTGTGTGTGTTATGAGGGGCAGATGGCAGTAGTGTGTAAATCTGCACGTTTATCCCCTTTTAATTCAGCACAGATAAACGGATAACTTCTCTTCTTTTTCCTCCTCTCTTCCCTTCTTTCTCCACTCCTCCACTCTCTCTCTCCTTTTCCTCCTCTCTTCCCTTCTTTTCCACCCCTCCACTCTCCTTTTCTCTCTTCCTTTTCCTCCTCTCTTCTCTTCCTTTTCCTCCTCTCTTCCCTTCTTTCTCCCACTCTTGTCATCCCTTCTTTCTCTCACTTTCCCTCCTTCTCTCTCTGCTGTGTACTTGTGAAGGAGCTGTGTGTGAGTGTGTGTGTGTGAGAGAGAGAGAGTGTGTGTGTGTGTGTGTGTGTGTGTGTGTGTGTGTGTGAGTGAGAGAGAGAGAGAGAGAGAGAGAGAGAGAGAGAGAGAGAGGTGTGTGTGTGTGTACTTGTGAAAGAGCTGCTGAACTGAGACTCACAGCCCAGCAGCTACAAGTACAGGGAGGCCATCTGGAGACATCTGAGTCACTGTGTGTGTGTGTGTGTGTGTGTGTGTGTGAATGAGTGAGAGAGAGAGAGAGAGAGAGAGAGAGAGAGAGAGAGAGAGAGAGAGAGAGAGAGTGAGAATATGTGTACAGGGAACATACCTACCCATTACTAATCAAAATAAAGAAAATAAAATCATCAAATTATTCTAACATCTAAAAACAAGTGACCCCAAATCTTTTTATTTCCAAGCCCTTTAAAGCCATAAGATGAGTCCAAAAGCAAGTCCCCTCGTCCAGCTGGTCTTGAGACACAGACCTCTATAACATGACATAGCCCGCCCACAATACCAATGTTCACCCGTATCCATGGTCTGGGGACGGTCTTCATGGGCGGGTTTACATCGGTAGACACAGATCTCTGTAACATACATGTACCCAACATAATAACCAGCATCAGGTCTGCCTCAGGATGTTGCCACCATTGCTCACTCAACTCTTCACCCCCACAATAATAATAAACAGCCAAACTACACTACATTCATATAGAGACTGCAACAACTAGAAAAGCGCTCAGAGAGCGCAAACCTCCGCCAAGACAATACGTTCACAGATGGTGTTCTGGGTCACTGATCGCCACCAAAATCGAATCAGTTGTTCCTTGTCCCTTTTATTTGTCTAGACAATGACTCTTTATGTTATTTTGATTTGCTGACTAATATGTCAATTTGTTTTCTATTTTGAAAGTATTTATTTTTTTTTAATATTTTATTTGTTTTTTTTCTTATTATCTTTATTGATATCTTTTGCCTCATGGCCTTAATTGGGAGAAATAATAAAAATCCCATCGTCATCCAAATCCTTCCTGAGTTCCATCTTTGCTCTACCCGCCTCGACACATCTACCCATAACATTTGGTGGCAGCGAATAAGGGAACCAGTGGCCACGAGCAGCTCTCAGTGAAGTTTGGATCCAAGAG
>JAODXP020007897.1:10000-83729 GCA_027497455.2 Sardinella longiceps | reverse complement strand
TGTTGGATAGCAGAAGATGTGCTTGCCCAAGAGCATTAAACGTTATTAAAGAGCATTAATAGTCTTCTCTGAGTAATTTCTACTCAGTTTGCCATTTTTGTTCACAATTTAACACAAACTATTTAGAACATTAATCAAAATCGTTCAACTTCCATTGTTTAATGCGAACATGTTTGCGACGTAGCATTCACTTATGTTAGATGAATCTGAACGCACCTCTGATATTGCGTCCATTGAAAGGATTTCAGGACTGAAATGGAATGGATGCAGGATTTTAGACAAACTTCTTTTAGACAAATTTCTTACAAACTTACAAGACACAACAGTGTTCAATCAATTATTGTGGCAATTATGCCCCGGGCAAAAGACGGTCCTGTTGATCTTTGCAACGTCACTGATGGTATCAGCAGTGTTCTTTCCTAAACATGAAGCATGATGGTGAAGCAACTTTGACAAAGAATAAAAGATGAATCATGACCTCCTACCCTCACTACATCACCCACTATATACCCCTGCTCTACATGTCTCTCTCTCTCTCTCTCTCTCTCTCTCTCTCTCTCTCTCTAAACAAATTCTATTGAGTTCCCCTTTACAATATATCATAACATCTGTTTTAAACTATTTTCTTCCATTAATTTCAATTTTTTTCTTACACACAGGCAGGACAAGAGAAGGCGATGATGGTATGAACAGTTTATCTATATTTATGTTTACACTCTAAAGTAGGTTTGAAATTTCCGTTTTTATTTACTGTCAAATTTATTTATTGTCATGTAAAGAATGGCTTGATACAGGCACTCTCAATCCTGCCCTTAAAAATGTTCAGTAGTTAGTGGTGTTTGTTGATGTTTGTTGCTATACATTTTCTGACTGTTACATTTTATCTGCCATATTGTATTTGCCAATTGATTTCTGTCTGAAGATTCATTGCTTATTGATACTTATTGATAAGTAAAGGAATATTGCCATCATGTAGTTCCCTATATTACAAAATGCTAAATAAAACATGACAAACAGTATTTCACTACGATACTACACCACTCACAACTAACTAAAAAGAAATGCCATCATTTTCAAATCAGACAATCAACATTTGTTTAAGTATATTGTTGAAACTATATTTTTTCTTGTTGTTTTTGCATGGAATATTTCCGGTCAATATTTAACCTTTTACACCAGTAGCATGTCTCAAAACACCTGGGATTGTGCCAACAATAGGGAAGTAAATTAGACTTATAAAACAAAGGAGAGCTATATTAGCCTGACTGCCATCGACTTTCAAACCTCTGCGAGACTTTGGTCTGACCAAGAGCCCGTATAACAAACTTTCTCAAAGCGCATGGTTGATGGCCTCCCTGAAATGCCTAGGTTTGCTACTGGTCGATGTAAAACCAATCACACCACTCTTTCCTCTGACGTATGTGATGCGAAGGGAACTGCTTGAACAGGACTGAGAGCCGTTGGAGCTGCTCAAAGTTGATTGGTTCCTGACCAAGGGGGGCAGTTCCACATTTTTGTGGAACTCAGAAGTCCTGCCCGATCAGCGGCTGGCCAGACCAGCAACAGCAATGCCGAAGGTGTTACGTCACTGGGAGGGCGTACCAGGCTAGAGCTATATGCCTACAGTATGACTGATTACCCATGTTTTACAGTCGCTTTGTACAAGGGCCTACTCAGCTGGTCCTTAAAAAGTCTTAAAACATCTTAAATTTGAAAAAAGTTGAATTTAAAGTCTAAAAAAACCTTAAACATCCATATATATATATATATATATATATATATATATATATATTTTTTTTTTTACTTATTTCTTAAAATTAATTCAGTCAAAAATTAATTCAGTCAAATCTTGACTATTCTTAATTATTCTTAAATTCTCACATTCATTCATTCCCGAGAAGCTTTGTCCACAGAAAATAGTGAAACAGCAATAGATATGATTGTGTTTTCCGGTTTGCATTGCTGTTGCAGCCTTCATGGTGATAAATCCCATCACGTGGTCTGTGCAGGCAGGAAACGGCCCTGTTTGTCCACTAGGTGCATTAGGCTACACCCACTAGGCTACAAGTCAATGCTCTTTGAAAAATCATCTAGCAGTATCATTGCCGCCTCTTGACTACACAATAACCGATGACAACCTTGTTAGCAGTTTGTAACCTTTCCTACAAAAAAAAGAATACAAATGTGCCAAACCCAATACACTACAACTAGATCATACAAATAAAGTTATTGTTTGTTAACAAAAAGTTATATTTTCGTTTTCTCTTTGTGCGTAAAATTGGTCTCTCCATTCCACAGTTCTGCACGCAAGGCTCTCAGTCTCAAAGTTTGGCAGGTTGCGCTATTAGTCCTTGAGCCAGAGGGGTGGACTGTACCTAATTATGACGACCATGGACGTCACTAGGATCCATAGTCAAGGGGGCTTAGCCCCCGAGGGGTAATATGTAGATGCGCGCGCAGAGCGCGCGCCGAAAAATTTTAATAAATAAATTATATTATAGGCCTACAGTGTATATGTGTGTATATTGCCAACGATTTATTACTTGAAGGACATTTATCAGAATATCTCATATCTTAGGCTATTTTTATTAACAAAATTAGTCTAAATCAATTCATCAGACTGGTTTGTGAAGAGAGATGTTTGCAAATATCTCCATCAATGACTGTGGTGTAAATGAACTAGGCTCTTCTATATAGCTGCATTTATTTCAGTCTAATGCACTGAGCAAGATACAACAATGGTAACAACTAGCTTAGTTCAAATCCTAGGGACATCTGATGATACAGTCAAATATGAAAGTTTCTAAAACATTTATTCTGCAAAATGAGCATACAATAGCTACTACAATATTATGCTAGGCTATAGCAAATAAATATGTCCATCAATGCATGTAGGACAAACTAATATGGCATAGACTACAGGCTAATGTATATTTCATAGTTCAGTCTTTTGGAGAATATGTTGCCTAGAAATTTGCTGGATCAGACTATAGCCTACCAAACTTCAGATTTAAGACTATTTTTCCTGCTCAACTTGAAGCATAGTTCGTCATCATTTACAACAAGAAAAAAATGCTCTCAGTGGATGCAGGCAGAGCTGGAGAATTTACTGAGAAATTTCACATGTACTTAAAGTGGACTTTCTCGTGGACCGTTTATCATAGCAATTAGTGACTAGTACCATTGGAAAGCTTGGAGCCTACTGAATCCGATGGTGTCCGGAGATCGCGTATCTGACGTTAACTCCGCGAGTAATATAACCGCTAAGAATGGATGTAATTTACATACAATGAAAATAATCTGCCCAGCGTTAGGGGGCTTGGGGAAAATTTAGGGAGGCTTGAGCCCCCCAAAATGGACCTAACAACGTCCATGATGACGACAGACACTTCATATTACCATTGTTCCATGTGAAAATCTAGCCTGGTTAATAAGCCGACTGTTGACTCCGTCATACTGTCTGGAACAATGCAATTGAAACATGTTTCCGTTTCAATATGACATATTCACTCACCTGGCTCTCACGCCTCCAACTTCCGTTTCCAGCTGACTAATTCCAATTTATTTTGAATTCGTAACGGCAATAAGTCCTCAAGATCATGGATGTTAATGTCAATTTTGTAAAGGCAATTCGAAAGTAGGCTGAAGATTAACGAACGCGTTCAGGCAAGTTCTGAGACATCACTCTAAACTGTGTGCTGATTGTCTAAACTGTACACAAACTGAAGTAGACGGACTGGTCCAAACGACTGTGCGGAAGTAAAAATGTTTTAGCGTAAGTACGTAGGATGGCGTTGCCAGGGTAGTGAAAATCACCCAATAGGCCTAAATGATAGCATAGTATTGGTGGTATCTATTTTTGTTTTTGCACATGCACATTAGTTGAAATATACAGTATGCAATAATTTAGGGCATATCGTATTATTACTAATCTTATTATTTTATGCATCTTATTTGCATACATTTAAGTAGACATAAAAAATGGGTCATTATGTAAAAGTACACCCCATTTTTTTGTCTTTTTAAAAATCGTTGTGGAATGTGGATGCAAAACATTCTGAAAACGAGAGTGGATGAAGATCGTTTTCATTGTGAATATGAATCTAGGCAGCACAGCATAAAAGAACCTTAACCCTTACCCTAAACCCCGCTACCTGGAAGGCACCATTGAGGGCAATGCGCTTCTTATCCTGTCCCCCATGCAGTGTCTGTCATTGCCATTGTCATGAAGTTTGCCTTGTCATTGTCATAATGAATGCCATGTCTGTATTTCACTGTTGGGATAGTGAGAAACTGAATTGCCCACTGATGGGATAAATGAAGTAATCTGAATCTGAATCTGAAAATAATACCAAAGATCAAATCTTGCTTGAACTTACATAGGGGGTCAACCAGGCAGGGGTAGAAATGTGGGTCTATTGCAGGGGTGTCAAACATACGGCCCGCGGGCTGTATCCGGCCCGTCAGAGGTTTTAATCCGGTCCGGGCGTAGAGAGAAAAAAATGATGAGCATGTCAGAAAAAAAATCACGTCTCTAGCCCGCTCCTGTGCCGAGGTATGATTTTTTAAAAGAAATAACCGAAATGCGCAATTCCGCCACTGGGGGCGTAAATTTCATCCGAGCGCGTCAGTTTGACTGTTTTCTCAGTGACATTACGGTTGTCTGAAGTGCGGTTGTTAAGCCGAGGTGCCGTACTCAAGCTTCTTTGAATTACGCGGGGAAAATGGCCAATTCATGGAGAGAAAGGGCAGGTCAGTAGGAGAATCGAAATGACCTGATAGGGATCTGTCGTTGACAGCATCTGAGTAACCTTAACACAACGTTGCAGGGTCACCAAAGAATGGTCACGCAGTTTTGTAACGATATAGGCGCCTTCAAGTTAAAGCTGTCACTGTGGGAGATGCAGCTCTCCAAAAATGAACAATGGGCCATTAGTGTTCATAACATTCTATTTTTTTTCTCTTTCATCTGCTTGTTGATATTGTTTTAGTGGGCAACAAGTGCAAAGGCCTAGTGATCCAAATACAGTTAAGAACAATAATAATAATAATAATAATAATAATAATAATAATAATAATTAACAATAAATTAAGTGTTGCTGAATTCATTGTGTAGGCCTAAACAAGTCTTTGCAGCATGTATCAATTCTGGAGTAAGTCTAAATTAAGATTTAGGATATTTTGCGATGATTTTACTAGTCCGGCACACTTGAGATCACATTTGGTTGTATGTGGCCCCTGAACCAGAATGAGTTTGACACCCCTGGTCTATAGTATCTGACTTTGAAGAAAGAAAGAACATAGGGCTGTGGGAACATACAGGTGCCGGTCATAAAATTAGAATATCATGAAAAAGTTGATTTATTTCAGTAATTCTGTTGAAAAAATTAAACTAGCGTTTTGTATACAGCCAGTCCACATAGATGGTTGTATTTCAAGTGTTTATTTCTTTTAATTTGATGATTATAATGGAAAAATAGTGGAAAAACTCAAATTCAGTATCTCAAAAAATTAAAATATCACTTAAGACCAATACAAAAACAGGATTTTCAGAAATGTTGATCAACTGAAAAGTGTGATCATGATAATTATGATTATGTACAGCACTCAGTACGTAGTTGGAGCTCCTTTTACCTAAAGTACTGCAGCAATGTGGCATGGCATGGAGTTGATCAGTCAGTGGCACTGCTCAGACAAACAAACTCACAAACTCACCTGACCATAAGCCCATAGAAAATCAATGGGGTATTGTGAAGAGGAAGATGTGAGACACCAGAACCAACAATGCAGAAGAGCTGAAGGCCACTATCAGAGCAACCAGGGCTCTAATATCACCTGAGCAGTGTCACTGAATGATGGACTCCATGTGATGCCACATTGCTGCTGTAATTTAGGTAAAAGGAGCTGTACATAATCATACTTTTCATGATCACACTTTTCAGTTGACTAAATGTTTCGAAAAATGCTGTTTTTGTATTGGTCTTAAGTGATATTCTAATGTTTTGAGATACTGAATTTGGGTTTTTCCACTATTTTTCCATTATAATCATCAAATTAAAAGAAACTCTTGAAATACATGTGTCTGTGTGGAATGGATGCATATATAATGCATGTTTCATTTTTAAAATCAAATTACTGAAATAAATCAACTTTTTCATGATATTCTAATTTCATGACCAGCACCTGTAGACACGCTCCCGAGCAGTGAATGTGAAATAAATGTAAAACCTTATTCAGCACACGATTGAGGATATTCCTTTATTCAAGTGCGCAACAATTACATACTTATAGGCCTACATAACATTTCATGATAATAAAAAAACCTTGCTGTAAATAATAGGCAGTTTTGTTGGGATATTAGGCTATAAGTTGAGATTCTTATACAAGCTCTTTATAATAGATCGAAGCAGGCTTTTAAAACACAAAAAGCTTAATGCTACATTGCTTAATGCTACATTAAGGCTACATTGATGCTTATCAGTTGGCGACATCAGTGTGTTCTATTTGGTAGGTAGAGCATCCATGTTGAGAGGCTACTGAATCATGGACACATTTGCAGATAGCAAACACTTTTCATTGACTACAAAAAAAAGCTGCAGAGGGTTTCTAAGAATATATGAGAATATATGAGGTCTATAGACGTCGGTCTCCGGTTCTTCCTCTCCCTCTCGGAAAATATTTTTCTATAATGAACGGTGGACAATGCATTATCTCTTACTAATTTGAATGCTTTTATTAAATGGTCGTGTTGGGTCTTATATTTTGCGCCATGAAGTCCTTAAAAGGTCTTACATAAAAATAAAACTTCCTGAAACCTGTAGGAACCCTTGCTGTAGAAGTTTGAAAAGATTTAATCTGATTTCACTCAATGGCTAACGGAACATGTTATGCGGCAGCTTGGTTGTGAACTAAGATGCGCTACAACAGCAGAAACCCAACATAATCTGTCACAACTCCCACCTACAGCTCGCTAATTTGCTTGGGGTCGATGTGTTTGATAGCAACTAGGTCAATGGCCGGAATACCAGACGGAGAGTTGGAAATCGAGCTGAAGTACATAGGAATAGCCTGGCTTGCGCAACCATGTTCAGAAATGAACTGTGGTCTGGCAAAGCTACTGTAGCATTACCTGGGAATTCCGGGCAGGATTAACTTAAACTTCTATCAAATGCTATAAAATTTTTATCAATGTTATGGAATAGTCATTGTATGCTCACCTCCTTCAGCCTGCTCGTTTCTCATTAGGTCCAGATTGTTTGGGCTCAAGAGTTGAGGAAATTGCCTCCTTGGTAGTGTCTTCATGCGGCATTCTGGGTACTTTTGTTAAAAAGTGAATTTATATAGCAGATGGCGTCCATCTTGGATTTCAGGGCCAATACGGTATCGACATCTCAAAATGATGTCAGAATCACAATTCTAAGGATCAATTTACCACAAGAAGTGTATTCATATGTAATTGACCCTATATAAGTCAAGCTTTCACGTCTCCCAGGTTCTCAGCATTGGTATGAATGGCGTGGCAACATGTTTTCAAACGTGTCAATTTCGGCTTTACCCAAAGAAATCACAAGCAATTTTTGGAAAAACGGCAAGATCTCAGATCGAAGCAGGCAAAAGGGTCTGCAATATGCTTATGAAGGCTACATCCACGACATTACATGCCGTGTTTGTAGCCAGACAAATGAGTTCCGCAGGGTAAGTAACATTTACCAAACATATGTAGCATTAAATCCGCGTGATTACAATATTTTCAACATTAAATCCTAGTGATGGTGACAGATGCCAAATGTAAACATTCCCACCTGTAGCGCTCCAGGGTATTGTTCCCACATGGTTTGCTTGTCAGAATTACACACGCCATAAGCGCAACGTTTAATTTTCTCTTCTCGAGTGGACGTCTCGCTTGACTGAGGTCCCGAGCTTAGTAACCGTTGCTATGCTATGATTGGTCAGTTACCGTTTTGGGGGTTTGGTCGCGGAAAGGTTAATTGTTGGTGCTCTGGTAAAAATAACACTTATTTAATACTTTCAAGAGGCATCATATTTTCAAGATGATGCCTGCAGCCATTTTGGATTTGGCCCTCTGGGAAAAAAAAAATGCTGACTATTTTTCTTATATAAATGGTGTATTGAAGCCAAATCAGTTGTCAAAACATATTAGCCAGAAGATGGGTCACGGAAGTGAGGTTTATGACCCTACTATGGCTAGGGTGACCAACCGCCCCGCGTAGCGCGTTCCCGTACAGCGTGCCCGTACAGCGTTCGAGGCCAAATTAGTCCGTCCCGCAAATTCAGATCTTGTCCCGCATAATTGATGCTCTCCCCTGGCTACCCAGATAGCCAAACATGATCCTTGACATTTCAGCACAGCACAGTCGCCACTGCAGTGATACAACAGATCCACACACGCACACACCCCTCGCAACTAGACCTTAAAGCCACCAGTTGCGCAATTAAGAGTTTAAGCAAAAAGCCAGCCAATAATTTTGCTGTCATAGATTCACTTCTAGGTTAAGAAGACATTGGTGCAATTGTCTGTATGTCCTATAGGCTAAATTTTATTGTGTATTTTGTATCTATTTTTATACTATTTATTATGTATGTGTATGATATGGACCTGTGTCTGCAATAAAGCGTATTATTATTATTATTATTAATTTTGCAAGCCACCATCTGATAAATTTGGGCTGAGCAAGGTAGCATTGGCATCACATACTGCACTTAGGCTATAAATAAACGATAGGCTATAAATCAGTCTTGCACACCGGTGTTCCGACATTACGCATCGAAAGCATCTCAGTGTAGGCATTTTTCATAGTAAAAAGCTGCGTTCTTCAAACAAGTTTCAAGCATGAGCAAAGTTTGCCACAAATCTTTAATAGGCAACTGCTACTAAAATGAAAGCTTTCTATATTTATTTTGATTATTACAATAATAGCCTACCTTACAGGAATATTCCTGAGTTAAGAGACGTTTCATAGCCAGAGCATTTGCCCTGACTGATAACTAGAGTAGGGTAAATCAATTTATGCCTAAACCCGAACTGTAGCTTAAACATTCTATCATGTTGAAAAACTTACAGGAATAAGATGGACATGTTCAATACAATTATGAGGCACAGGCCAACTGCATGTTTTGTCTAATAACCAGAGTTTGCACCTACTGTAAATATGGCAAGCCTTTTTTCTTCTTCAAACTATGGCAAACCATTGATTTCAGATAGCCTACTGAATTTGCAGTTGGAGATATTGGAGGCTACTGTTTAGCTCAATACAGTTATTATTATCAATAATGTAATAATAATAACCAACTTTTTAGGTATATATTTTTTTTTATCATTTAGGAACTAGTACATTTATAAAACTAGGCTTAGGCTATAGGCTAGGCTTTCCATTTAGCTCTGATTAAAAAAAATGATAATATGCTAATAAATACCAAATCATAATTCATTTAATACATATAGCCTACTTAGGTTAGTTTGATATAGGCTAGACATCTGTATTTATTTATTTATTTATTTTATTTTATTTTTGCAGATAGTGGCTCTCCAGATTTGGTTAAAATGCAGGAAATTGCATCTAAGAAATGCAAAATTCCCCATTGATATACCATGTAAGGTAGTATGTGCTACAAATGGGTAAACCACTATCTAAGCGTCTGGTGGAGGGGCGGCGCCCCCCTTGTCCCTCAAAAACATACCCCTTGTTCCCCCTTGGGGTTATGAGCAGGTGATCACCCTAACTATGGCCATACTGACTTGATCGCGAAATTTTATGCAGCGTCAGGAAGTAGCAACAGGCAAATTCATGGTTAGAGTAATGGGCCATGAGTGCCTCATCCACGTCCTTCAGCAATTCACAGAGAATCTGCCTCGATGTAATGGTCTTTTATACACATTCAAGTTTGCCGTTTTTCAGATTTTTTTCCTTTTTAATATATTTGTTGAAATGAGTGAATATTCCACCCTAAACAATGTTTCCCAGTTTCAACAATTGATAATATGTCTATTCTATCAAATTTGTGGCTTACATCTTTTGAAATTAATGATGGGCTATCATTGTTGTCCCATGAAAATATTTGAGAAAATATTTTGTGAGTTTGAAAACATGTATTGTCTCTATGTACAACAATGAAGTATTATTTTTCCTGTAATGTTAATTTGAAATATCTGTATTTTCTTACAGACTATCCTCTGTTTAAACACCTAAATATTGTAATCATTGGAGGCCACAGCGCTGGAAAGAATACTGTAGGGAATTTCATTCTAGGCAAAAAAACATTTAGATGGTGGAACAAAGCTAGAACATCAGAAGTGAAGCATAAGTCAAGAAATGGGAGGACAGTAACTGTTGTCCGCATACCTGGCTGGGATAAAGATTTAAATGAAGACAGGAAAAACCTAGCAATGGATATTATACACCATATAAAAGATAATCCTAGGCTTCATGCTGTTGTCTTTGTTATAAATACTGCTAAGCCTTTTTCTGGGAAGACAACAGAAACAATAGAAAATCTCCTCACGGAACAAGTCTGGCATCACACAATAGTTGTTCTTCATAACACTGAAAATCTTGACAAAAAGATTGAGGATTATCTAGAAAGAGAGGAAGCTCTCTCCAACTTAATTCAGAGATGTGGAGTGTGGCTGAACTCAAATCTGAGGTATAGCATCGTGAGCGAATCTGAGGTAATAATTGCAAATAAAAAACAGATTTGTTTTCACGTCAATAAGCGAAACCGCACAGAAAGGATGGAACTGATTCAAAGGATTCAGGAAAAGATCAATCATCTGTCCATAAAAAAAGATGAATCTTACCATGTCGCAAGAGAACGAAATCGTTTGCTTCAAAGAACTAAACAAGACTTTGATTCTGACATAGAAGAACTAAACAGGATCCTTAGAAAGCAAAGACGCTTTGCAGAAGAAGATGAGTTGCATCATTTACCAAACACTCATGAGGCCTGTGAGCAGCAGGATCACGTCAGGAAGACAAGTAGGATCACAAATCCTGACATGAGGAGTAACTCTATTGCATTAGAAATGATTGTTCTGTCTACAACCCAAGGTAAGAACCATATTGTTATTTGGCCAATCACCAAATATTTGCTTTTGCAGTTCACATAGACATGATACATTTTATTAAGGGTGTTTTCACACATGGTCCATTTCAGCCCTCTAAACGAACTCAAATGATCTCTCGGCATGTTTTCTGCCAGGTGTGAACACAAAACCGTACTCAAACCCCCCAAAAACACCCCTGAATCGAACCGTACTCGGACCACCTCCGGAGGTGGTCTGAGTATGGTTCGCTAAAAATCAGCGGTACGGTTCGCGTAATCTGCTTGACAAAACGGTCCGGGTTCACTTTGCCTTTTTTGCGTTGTATTTTATCCTTCTAGACTTGCTGTTGCCACTACATCTCCCATAATCCAAAGCACACAAAAAAGGTCTGAGACCTCTAGAGGAACTATATGTGAACAGAAAGAAAACTGAGGCCTCATTAGAGCTGAAGCAGACCATATAGAGGTCAGGTCCTCTTTGATAATCAGACCCTCCAGGATTTCGCGATGTTGCGATTTGCAACTTCAATGCAACTTCAACCAATCCCCGCCACTTCATCGCGGCCATGCAATTTTGAGGAATCACCGCACCTTTCCCGCAACTTCCTGGAAGGTTTCTCGAAATATCACCAATCACTCGCGAGTGAAAGATCAACAGGTGCAAAGCTTTTCCTGCTCCTTGTTTTGCGGTGCAAATATTACAGTTCAAAACAGCTGCTAATCACAATATTCTTGATCATTTAGGCTATTGCCATTTACGTTACGTTTATGTTATGAGGCAAGTGTTACCTTAACCTTAAATTACGCATTGGACTGAATGAGCTCTCTTCCGTTGCGCGCGTCTCTCTCTCTCCCTCTCCCTCCATGTGTGGGCGCGCGTGTGGATTCCAAAATCACAAGTTATCTAAATGTCGAATTCAAGCGGAGTTGAAAGTTATTGCTAATGTAGGCTACCGTAGAACTATCTCCACGAAGAATTCGACAAAATTTTCACCGAGCCCACTTTGTCATAGGACATTAAACGCACATCAAGTTCGTTCCCATTCTTATGTCTATCAGAATTCAGAACAGTAATTTTTTTCCGGTTTGTGTAAGCTAGCCTGCATCTTTTCCATATTTTAAGATATCAAATCCTGTTTTGGCTTGTATGAAGTACAAAGCTTATTAGATGGCTTTTATATTTTTGCATTAAAATTAAGCAGATTTTTTTTTTCAGCCAAGTAATTGCCACACAGTTATTTATTGTACAGTACAGCTCATGCCTTGCTTCTTGCTGTGCAACTACTTCACTTGTAGCTTCTAAATATATAAAGAGTGCTAGCTCCCTGGCAATGGCTTCACATTAGGTATACCACAGTTTTACTAATGCTTAGTCACAGTCTACTAGTGCAATCAATCAAGCCCAATATGATTAAGGTTATGGTGATGAATATGATGAAGCGGAAGATGATGACATGCAACAACCACTCCCTCCTTCTTTGCTTTAAAGCAGCACTTTCATCACTATTTCAGATATATTTTTTATATAATATTTTGTTCTGGTTTACAGATAAACTTGGATGGCATGTAGTCATATAAAGGGTTGATAATTAAAACCATAATTGCCATCAGCCATCCATGATTCTGCAGTTCTAGATGGTAAACAACCTCAAGATAAAAGGATACCTATAGTTGCGATATGGCATTGTTCACTACATAGCTATAACCACCTACCATCATCAAACACATCAAAATGTGCTGCTTAAAAAAAAAAAAAAAAAAAAAAAAACGCAACTTTCCGCAACTTTTCCTGGCCCCCGCAATTTTCTCGCAATAAAATGTCTAAAATCAGCGCAACTTCTGCCGCAACTTTTCAGAAAACCTGCCGCGAAATCAAGCATTTTTGATCGCAACAATCACAAAAAAGGCCCGCGAAATCCTGGGGGGACTGGATAATGTGAACACAAACAGAACTGAGTTCTTTTTGTTTGGGTTCCCTTTTTAGTCCACTTTTAGAGGACTGAGTTCAGTTCACTTGAAAGGGACAAAGTGTGAAAACACCCTTATTTGCTCAGGGAACTGAACTTTTGTGCAAACTGAAAACTAACTTTGATTTAGTAACAAACTTTAATTCTTAACATAGATAAAGAGGATCTGCTGCTCAAATTGATGAATATCTTGGAAAAGCTCAGTAGTAGAGAATTAAAAAAACTGCAGGGAATTATGGCTGACGAAAAGATAACAAGGCGCCAGTGGAAAGGTGCACAAGAATTTGCAGAGTTCATGGTCGAGACCATGGATTCTGACAAGTGCATTGAAATGATGAAAGATCTGCTTAAGAAAGTCGGTCGCAATGACTTGCTGCAATGTTTCTGAATCAGAGTAAGTAGCCTAATTTTGCACTGCATCCCTGTTTTCTTACCTCTTATCAGCATTGCATTATTCATTAGTTGATACATTTTAATTTCTGACGTCTAACAAGTGTTATCATAGCATCCTCTCTTTTGATTCTTTGTAATAGTAGGTAGCCAACATATATTAGGGCTTTTTCTAATTATTCTGCCAATTAAAACTTCCTTTTTTGTGTTTTTAAACAGCAATATCAGTAGTTGTCATGGTGTAAGACTGGTTGTCCTCCAAGACGGCTGTTGGCACTCCAGAGCCGCCACGATCTATGCTCGACACAAGGAATTCAGCCTTTTTAAAAAGACTCAGAAATTATTTGCCAGTGCTTTGTCTGCATACTAACTAAATTTCCCTGAAACTGTTTCTTTGTCAAAAGTGACTCTGCTGTACTTTGAAGACTGTGGAATTCTTTGGATTATACCTTGACTGTTTCTTCTTGCCTTACCACCTCTATTACTTAGTGAATTATGTATATGTATATATTTAAGTTCAGCGCCCTCCATAATTATTGGCACCCTTGGCAAAGATAACTATAAAGTGGAATAAAAAAAAAAGATCTTTTCAGAATTTGTTAGTCTCACTATGACATTGACAGAGAATAATCCCACCTTCAACATGGAGAAATTTACACGGAAAAAACACAATGCATCATAAAGAAATAAATATTTTTCACAAAAACACGTTAGGTTAGGTAACTTATTTGTACCCGAAGGTAGGTTGCAGGTTAAAAAGCTGCTGTACACACATAGACAATACTGACATCACCACAAGACATTACCACAAGAAACTGACATTACCACAAGAAACAGTGACAAGTGTCTAGACCTTGAAGCATGTATACAAATTATGCAAAAAGTAAATGGGTAAAATAGGTGCAATCAATAAACTGAATAAGTGAGTCTGAACTAGCTGGATTGCTATTTAACATTCTGATAACTGAAGGAGCAAAACTACCTCTATATCTCTTAGCAGGCAGGCATTTTAAACCAACACCCCGTTTACACAAACTCTGATAACCACAAAGACGTACATGTATCTCTACGGTTGCACCTCTCTGTTACACTTAACCGAAGGTAAAGACGAAGCTGTTTTCGAATCTGATGCCTAAGAGGTAAAATTACAATATTCAGAACTAACTGATCAGCTAACCAAGTCAACAACTTGTACTATTATGTCATCAAGCACAAGAGTTGGTCAGTGACACTCAGGGGGCAACCAAAACTATTAAGGTCTAAGCAGACGTAATTGCATTTTTGACTCTACCAGAGATGGAGTTGATTTTATTAAAGATAAAAATTGCAAAAATACAAAAACTATTACAGTATAAATAAGGAGGACCATAACAGTCCTAAAGGAAAACATAGAAATATAATGTAAAATAGATGAAAAGTGTTGGCTACGATAGTGAGTGTACACCAAGAAGAAAAAAAAAAACTGTATACAGTTTTCACACTATAATCGTCAACACCTTATATGGTGTATAATACACCTTATACCACTCAAAAAAGTCCATGACCCTTGAAAATGTATACAGCACATCCCCCGATCATCACTCCCACTTTCTGCCATTACATGCTCACCAAGCACACACACACATACGCACTCCAGACAAGCTCCAATATACTTTCAGTATACAGCTCACTCCAGCCCTATCATCATACCTCTCCCCTCATATAACACCACACAAATACTATCCTCACAACTAACAGAACATTGTCCCTCCAGCCGTTCCTTCTCCCTCACGTGACCACTGGCAGTGGATCTGCCAACAGTTTCTTCCTTAGGTAAGGAAGTTTTTTCTTGCCCCTGTTGCTCTTGGGTGCTCCTTGTTGGTGTGCCCCCGCCAAAACTCTTATCTTGACCATTTCCTACTTTTCTTCGGTACAAAGTTCACTGTATTTTTTTTACAGTAGTAATCATATGCATGTGACGATAAAAACTCCCTGTATGGATACTAAATTAAACTTTGCACAGACATATACATCACATAGTCTACACCAAACCACCAAACATGCATTCAGGCATGCAGTTCCTCAACTTTCACCAACAGTGGCTTTAACTTGATGTCAACTTACGTACGTAGGCCTACTTACTTACGTATGCTCAGAGTTAGATTAGCACTACAAAATGGTTACATATGGCATATATACTAATCACTTGGTTGATTTATGATTAGTCAATAACGACATGGTAGAATGCAATGATTTCATGATTACAATGTTTAAAAAATAGGAAATGCAGTCCTGGTTCCAGCATAACCATGAAGGCCACAACATTAACTATTACAATCAGAAAATCATTATGTTGTCCAGGAAGACGTGGTTAAACACAATTTATTAGCCTACATCAGAAAAAAAATGTTATGGGTATAATCGGGGGACACGTTAAATGGAGAATAAAGTTTACTTTTGTTTTCTCTGCTGACATTGAATGTTCAGAGATATCTAATCATGACTAAATCAGCTTCATCTGAGGCCCTGTTTACACAAACTCAGACAACCATAAAGACGCACATTTTTCTCTACGGTTGCACCTCTCTGTTACACTTACCCAAAGGTGAATACGGAGAATCTCAAGAACTCTGGGCAAGGTGGAGATGTCGGAGAACCCCGTCTTCAGACATTTGTGTAGGTAACTACCCATATCCGGAGCTTTAGCACCAAAGACAGTTGGAGCAAACGAGAAGCACCTACGTTCGCGCATAATAGTTCTATTTTCACAAGGGCACCACCTGGTTTTGAATGATGTCAGGACGTTTACCAATAAATCATCTTTTTGGAGTTATCATGTTTTTTTTGGCACGTATATTCTGTAAGTGTTTAACATGATTTCAAGACTAATGTTGTAAACTGTTACTGTTGGTATTTCTATCAGATGAAGCTGCCAGGCAGTAAATAGCCTACTAAGATTTCAAGTTGTTAGCGAGCTAACACTAGCTATCTACCTAACGTAATGTTTTACATTTATGTTTGAGATTTAATTTATTGACAGCCTAGCCTGCGGGTAACATTACTGAGTTCATTTTAAGTGGACAGAGCAAGCATAAACATAGTTTACAGCAATATGTTAGGTTTGAGCAAAGTCCAAAACGACTAACTTATAGTTAGCATATAGCTATGTCGTTATGGTAACTGCCAAACAAACCCTCTCTGTCTAAAGCTAAAAAGCACACTTGGTTCATACAACATTGTTTTGCAGAGCAGCGATTGAATTGTCATTTGTTGGATTCATTAATGATCACAGACAATATTATGGCACACATACATTAATATCATTCTATAATTTCTTAAAGGAATATGTTAATGATGTGACGTAATGTGACACTGCTGCTTATGCACACCGAAACACTGCACATTTATGGCCATCTGCCACGATGTTGCTCCCTTGAAAGATCTTTGATAAAACTGTGACATGGTGGTTAATTGTCACCGCCTTTCTTAGCCGTTTTTGATGTTTGTGTAAATGCGATTGTTTTCTTACTCGGGGGAGGGAAAGATAACTGGTTTCTTGAAGACCCGGGGAAGTGTAAACTAAGCATGAGTCTTCCACAGCCTGTAGACAGCCACTTAATATTACCCACTATGACTTTTACTATTATAGTCTAAGCGAATTAGCCCAAAAAAGGGTCAAAGGTGGAAGTAAATATAGCCAAAGCATATTTTGTATCATTTGAAGCAGAATTTTCTGTAGATTAAGAAGTTGGGGTGCCTGCAGCACCAATTTGTACCGGGAAAAAATTATAGGGCTTTGAATAGGCCATGGTATAATGATTATTATATAGGTCTGAATAGGGCTATTTTTTTCCTTTGGTCCTATCAAAATAAAACTTTATATAATGAAAGTACCCATGTACAGTAGCATTTTTTGTATTACAAGTTTTCCTGAAAAATAATTTTAATATGCTAATGAGCTATACGCTAGTCAAATTCGCCCCAAATGCACCCTTATACATGGATAGTGAAGAGATTAAGAGGGTGGGACCTGTCTCAATTCACTTTAAATGACACCCTGTGCATGTAAGCTTTCAGAAAAGGTATAGCATAAGGGGTAGAATAGCTTTCTCTCAACGCCTCAGCTCCAAATACATTGGCTTTACACCAAAATCACCAATACCCACTGACCTATAAATGGGTATCAAGGGGAGGAAGGAGGTGGAACCTGTCTAAATTTATGTTTACTGAGATCCTAAAGCTCCCTGCTTTCAAGAAAAGTATTACTTGTCAAGGTTTATTACTTTCTAATATATTCCATAGGCACTTTTGTCCAAGAAATGCACATATTTTTTAATATTCCACCAAAATAGGCATAAGCTTTAAAATAATAAAGGGGGTAGGATGTGGAAAAGATTTTGCAGGTTGAATCCTGGGCATATAAGATTTCAGAAAATATATATTTTATGGGGTCTAATATGTTTCCCCTACATGCCACTGGCCTAAATGTCACCAAAAATGGCCAATTTTTCAAATGCCAAATTTCTTAATTTTTGGGATTTATTGTAATGAGTAGGGTGGAGCATACCTCAATGGCAAACATATCATGCTATGTAATATCCTGAAGGTGTTTGCTTTCAGAAAATGTATAGAATGTATGGTGAAATTAGTCCTCCCTTCATGCTTCAGGCCAAAATGTAGTAGTAGTACAAAATCCACCCGAATCCCATTCATTTGGACAAATGGTCCACTCAAAGCTCAATAACTTTTTTTCTGGAAAATCTTGGCTCTGCAGGCACCTGATATCCTAAATCTACATAAAATTGCGGTTCAATTGATACCAAATATGCTTTGGCTATATTTACTTCCACCTTCAACCCTAATTCGCTCAGACTATTAGTAGACCCCGATGTGAGCTATTCCAATGTTTTCATTTCCTTAAATGCTCAAGAAGAGGATCGGCTGGTGTGATAGCAATTCACAAGGCTACCTAATAGGCTGCATACAGATATCATGTTACAGAAGCACAGATACAGTATTGGAAATCTGATGCTAATTATCTGGGCTAGTTATCAACTTGTCACTGCGTGTTGTAGAGTGAAGCTCACCACTCACAACTCTGTGGTCTCCAACTGGAGTGAACTTTTGGAAGATAGTTACATTCGCAATTAGCTTAGGCTATGCATTTTTTTTTCATTGGTTGCTGAGTTACATCTCATCCAGTTACAGTAGTACTATTTTCTAATAGGCTGTTTGTTTGTAGTCAGTTTAGTTTTTTGATTGGCTGTAAGTGACAGGCTCAATTTAGAACTGTCACAGAGACGTGCTTGATCTACAGGTGCTATTGGACACAACAGCATAAATAAATTGTTTTTCTGTGTGAGAAATACAATTTGTGGTGGGAGTGCGTTAGAAAAGACCGAAATGAGACACTTGAGAGTCCTGTGAATCCATTTGGCCTGAATGATTCATTACTACTCGACAAAGATCCTATCCGACACAATATAGATCTAATCACACATCAACAATACAATATCCATCGCTAAGAGATTGGAGCCTTAAAAGTGTCCCAGTCCAGTAGTGCTGATATGTGGGGTCGCTGGATGATCATCTGGTACTGAGTGTCTGGAAACTGCAAGCATCTGCAGCAGCTCTGCTCCAGTCACACTGATGGAGGATTCATGGATCACGAGTTATTTCCACCTGTTGAGGAGATTTGTCAGATTCCATCATCCTCAGTATGAGGTTTCTCCATTAGGATTCCTCAACACTGACGTGTAAACATGGAGTCCAGTCAGGCTAAAGGGTCTCCTGGTCAAACATGACTAACTTTACCTGAAATGATTATTAGCACAGGACAGAGTCCTGCACGGGTTCGGGTACCCACGGGTGAACCGCAAATATTAACATAACGGGTGAAAAATATCATACTACGTCGGGTAACAGCTCGGGTCGGAAGCAGGAGAGCACGGGTCTTAATTGCGGTCAAAACATCATGTTCCAAAAATAAAAAATTAAAAATAAGAAATGCTAGGCCTATTTTAGTTACAGTGTCACTGGGTGATGAATAGCATGCGGAAGGAACGTGAAAAATGTGTCCGTGTTTACCCGGACCGATTTGGGCGCTGCTCACAACAATAGCTTGCCGCGATCTCATTAGTGGGGGAGAACGATCACTCTCAAAATACTTCCGGTGGTACTGCAAGGAGAGGGCGCGCGAGCAAGTCCAAAATGAATGGCGGTCTATGGCCCATCAGAGCCCATTTAGGGAGAGTCGGATCACTTCCTATTAATGCCATTCAAACTAGGGCTGGGCGATATTCCGGTATTACGACTACGATACGATATGTTTTTGATATCGGATTGTAATTAATAATATCGTCATATCGGTGTCATCTTAATGTTGGACCATTTTATCAAAATCCGCAGCCAGAGCCAGTTCTCTCACGTTGCTCAACAGCGCCCCTTTCATAATGCACGTGCTGCCAAATTGCAATTGCACCCTTTCAGTTCAAACACGGCGGAGACAGTAGAAGAAGCAGAGCTTGCATCAAAGATAAAGAACAGTTCTCGCTTATATTTCCGCCATTCTAACGTTTCAGTATGTCCTGTGTTTGTAGCCTATTAGCCTACTTGAAGTAGGAATACTGCTAACTCATGCCTACACACGCACTTACACACAGGTGTATGCGTCTAGTCTGCTCTGTTGCTCCGAAGTTTAGTGTAACTCCGATGTCAGTGAAAACAAATATTTTACCGACGCAATCATAGACGTTAACTCGCATGTTCGATATTTAGGTTGTTAATTAGCTAGATGATTAATGTTGTCGCTTAGAAATCTCTTCTCTTGAACGGAATACCCCGCAAGTATCAGTTTCAAAATTACAGCGCGAGTGAGAGAGGACGGTGAAACAGTTCGGAGCGCAACTGAGAGAGAGAATGTTTGTGAGCATCATTATAGCAATAGCATTGGCTATAGATATGCAGACGCATATCTGAACGTACCTCTGTCTCTCTCATCTTCAAATCACTTCGTCACTGAGAGCTTTTTGCAGGGCAAAATGGCAATATGGCAAAATGCATTTTAAAGGTATGCTCATGCAATGTAGGTCTACTCATGTAGGCCTAGATCATAATGGCATATTTTCATTAGCCCCGTTTATACTGTGGGCCATTAGCCCAGGAACTTAAGCCCGGGAACTTTAGCCCAGGTTCCTGGTTGGTTCCTGGTGGGTTTATACCAATGGTTTATAGGCCTTTTCAGAATGTTTGTAAACAATGGGTGCTGAGATACTTCCGGGTGGCAGAAAGCAACTGGTACCCCATTGACGTAAATACATTCAACGGGGAAAACCGGTCTTACATTAATAAATTTGCCTTTATGAATTATTATTTTGCAAAACGAGATAATAACTACTCACTGTTAAATCTAAAGACATATGTTTTACAACCAGAAAATAAACTTGTTGTGTTAACACGATCTCTACACCTGTTACCCACTTAGCAACCGAATTAGGCTAACCGTTATAAACAGGGACGTCAGTGGGTTTAGCTTGCTAGCTACAATGCTAGATTAGCTTAACAGACCAAGCAAGGAATACTTGCCTGAAATCAATAAGTCTGGGGTTTATGACTTTATTTTGTTAAAAAGAGAGAAGAAATGATGACCGTTCATTCTGAACATAGGTTTTGTGACCAGAAAATACACCCGTTGTGATATGTATCCATACTCCATACCCGTTGACACCCAAGTAACGTTACTACCGAGGTAGCAAACAGACCGGCGCTGGTCTACCATGCTTGCCATACGGCCAGGTTAGGAAGGGATCTGCCGGTAAAGTTGTTCACAAATTAATAAGTTCGGCATTTTTGTTTTGTAAAAAGGATACGATAAATGCGATAGAAATGACTTTTGAATATGAAAGATCCAGGTTTTGTAACCAGAAAATGCATATTTGGTGAAATACGATGTATGCTTTTGACTAGCGTTTATACTGGGGGCCAGACCTGGTGCTAGAACTTAAGCCCGGCCCTGGTAGGAGTTTATACTAGCCTGGGCCAGGCTTAAACAGGGCTAAACCTGGAACTGTTGCCCCAGTAACAGGCCCACCTCAAGGGGTAGGGCCAGGGGCCAGCCCTGGTGCTTACACATCATAATAGGTGGTTTCCACGGTTACGGATTTCTGTTCTTGCCTTTTTATCTGTTAATGGAATGTTGCGTTTATTTAAATTTTTGTCAGTTGGCTACTTGGCCCACTAGTATAAACCCACCAGGAACCCACCAGGAACCTGGGCTAAAGTTCCTGGGCTTAAGTTCCTGGGCTAATGGCCCACAGTATAAATGGGGCTATTGACAACCTTTGCCTTTTGCCACCCGGAAGAGCGCGTGACGTCATGGTAAATTGGTCTATACTAGTGGGCCAATAGCCAACTGACAAAAATTTAAAGAAACGCAACATTCCATTAACAGATAAAAAGGCAAGAACAGAAATCCGTAACCGTGCAAACCACCTATTATGATGTGTAAGCACCAGGGCTGGCCCCTGGCCCTACCCCTTGAGGTGGGCCTGTTACTGGGGCAACAGTTCCAGGTTTAGCCCTGTTTAAGCCTGGCCCAGGCTAGTATAAACTCCTACCAGGGCCGGGCTTAAGTTCTAGCACCAGGTTTGGCCCCCAGTATAAACGGGGCTAATGAGCCTGTTTAAAATATAGGCCTAGTAGGCTATAATTTAAAGGGCCACCATCCAATTTTTTTTTTTTTTTTTTTTTTTTTGTAAACTTGTGAACTAGGTACATAAAAGACAACATCTGTCTGGCACTACTTGAACATGTTAATGATTTCTGATAGCAAAAATTATATCAATATCATGCTACAACTATTATTTATTATTTATTTTTTTTTAATTGGTATTCACCTCCACCAATCCATGTTGAACAGGACGAAAATTAAAATAAATAAATAAATGTTAAATGTTGCAGAGCTGTTGGCCCGTTTCACTCTTCGTCGTTAAAATATCGATATATATCGTATATCGCCCCTTGGCCCCAATATATCGGGATATCAGTTTTGGCTCATATCGCCCAGCCCTAATTCAAACCGCCTTCAACCTGCAATTCCAATGGCAATACTGATAGGGGCGTTAATAGGAAGTGATCCGGCTCTCCCTAACGGACCATTCAGACGGGCGGCAGGCCGACAGCAATGCTCGGCGTTAACGCTCACATCAGCCAGTCACAAGCGTGAATCTTTTGACGCTGTGTTTTGATAGGACAACACTGGCTACAGAGCGTTGAAACTTTTGCCAGATGACGTGCCAGCGGCAGCGAGCGTTGTCCTATCAAAACAGGGCGTCAAAAGATTCATGATTTTGACTGGCTGATGTGAGCGTTAACGCCGAGCGTTGCCGTCGGCCTGCCGCCCCGTCTGAATGGTCCGTTAATGGGCTCTGGTTTAACGCTATGCAGGTGTTTAGCAGGAAGCAGTCAGCAAGATGATTGGGGGAGGCATCTGTGTAAAACGCTTTTAACCTCTGACTTTGAGTCACACAGCATGCGGGATAGCAGGACGAAGACGCTGGAAAGTCTCGGAATGCACCTGGAGGTTGGGCTGAATAATGAGTCTTGAAGTAGCATTACGGAGGAACGTGGAGCACCGTCTGCCGGTGGAATTGTGCCGTCAAGCTACGGAGCCTGCGACAGGGGATTCTAACCAAGGAGGCTAAGTGATCTTCTCTTTTCTCTGAGCATAGTCTCGGCATAGACCCGGGACTTACGTTTGTGTGTTGAATACTGCTCTTTCGTTGCTTGCTTAATTGGTGTTAAGCTACTACTAGCCTGTCGTCCCTGGTGAGTGTATGAATGCCAAGCCCATCGCTGTTACAACGCTGAAGACATTAGCCCACCTCCGGTCCGGAGTTGTTTATTCGCCCATTGTTGTTACATCGCTAAAGCCTGCTAGCCTGCTGCCTTTCCTGTGGAGTGTATGAACACCAAGCCAACTGCTGTTATACTGCTAGGGCCACTAGCCTGCCTCTCCCTGACGTGTTTATCGAGTGCCAAGCCCATTACATCGCTAAAGCCTGCTAGCCTGCTGCCTTTCCTGTGGAGTGTATGAATACCCAACTAACTGCTGTTACATTGCTTTTTTTTTCTTTTTTTTTTTTTAGTTTGGGTTTTTTATTACTAAACAGAAGAGCGGTGGGAGTTTAGCCTCTCCCTGACGTGTTTATCGAGTGCCAAGCCCATTACATCGTTAAAGCCCGCTAGCCGCTGCCTTTCCTGTGGAGTGTATGAACACCAAGCTAACTGCTGTTACATTGCTAGGGCCACTAGCCTGCCTCCAGTGGCGTCGCCAGGCGATTTTTACGGGGCTTTAGCCCGGGGTAATTTGAGCCGAGCCCGGGGTAAATTTTTTTTGAATGCTTTATACATATAACTTTACAATTCAATAATCTGCCATAACTGAAATACTTGTTTCGCTGTTTTATTCCGTTATAGTTTGTTTTCTTGTCTCACAGCCTATCAAAATAAGGAAGGATCATATTTACTTGTCTCTGATTAGGCGAAGTCGGCGCGGGGCGGGGCGGGGCTGAACAGGGACCCGAGATGAGTCTCGTGCCTGAACTGTTTACGGTCAGCAACGCGCGCTGTCAGTGGCTCAGAGCAGCTTAGCAGCTAGTGATATGAGATATGCGCTTTTGCTAGTGAGCTGTAATGTTGTGCAGAACTGTAAGACTGTTTGGCCAAATGATCTTACAGTTTTAAGAATGTAATTTCTGTTTCAAGAAATGAGCCAAAGCAACAGAGAAAAACTGCAATAACCATACCCTGCAAAGAAAGTTCTAATACCATAGATCTTCATTGCCTTTTTCATTTCACGTGCGTGTGCGTGCACCCCCCCCCCACCCCTCCCCAAAAAAAATTTTCAGCGCGCGCTATGCGCGCGCATTAGGAAACACCCTGGGGCTGAGCCCAGGTTGTCCTTAAAGTCTAGAAACGCCCCTGCCTGCCTCTCCAATAGTGTCCGACTGCGTCCTGCGTCCTCCTGCCAAGACACGCCCCGTGGACAAAGACACGCCCTCGCTTGAAAGACACGCCTATACAACGACTGACCAATCTCAGCAGCGGCCACACGAACTGCTGTAGCGTGATGACGTAATGCGTAGGATTGTGATTTCCTACTGAAATCGGGGAGTAATTTTCCAACGTAGCCCAGAGAAGTGTAAAAATTAACAAAATCATAGTCTTGTAATGTGCACTGTATGTGCTTTTTCTTTGTGCTGTTGAAGTTTATTTGTAAGCAACTTTAGACCAATTTACCATGACAGACGCTGTTCCGGGTGGCAAAAGCCCAAAGTTGTCAACCAAACACTAGTCAAAAGCATACATCCTCCTTCACCAAATATGCATTTTCTTACAAAACCTGTATATTTCACATTCAACAGTCATTTCTATCGCATTTATAGTATCCGTTTACAAAAACATAAATGCCGAACTTATTAATTTGTGACCGAGTTTACCGACATATCTCTTCCTAACCTGGCCGTATGGCAAGCATGGCAGACCGGCGCCGGTCTGTTTGCTACCTCGGTGGGTGTTAACAGGCATGGAGTTTGGACGCACAACGGGTGTATTTTCTGGTCACAAAACATACGTGTTCAGAATGAACGGTCATCATTCCTTCTCTCTTTTTAACAAACCAAAAACTCATTAACGCCAGACTTATTGGTTTCAGACAAGTTTTCCCTGCTCGATCTGCTAAGCTAACCTAGCATTGTAGCTAGCTAGCAAGCTAAACCAGCCGCAGGCACCCCTGTTTATAACGATTAGCCTAATTCGGTTGCTAAGTGGGTAACAGGTGTATCGTATAACATAACAAGTTTATTTGCTGGTTATAAAACCTATGTCTTTAGATTTAACAGTGAACAGTTATTATCTCATTATACAAAATAATAAGTCATACAGGCGAATTTATTAATGTAAGACCGGCTTTCCCTGAATGTATTCACGTCAATGGGGTACTGGCTGTTGACCAGTTTAAGAAATCTTCGGACTGGAGTCGTACACGAGAACAGCCGAAATGGGTGTGACGTCAGACGCCGTTGTGAATCAGACCAATCAGGGCCGACTTAATACACGCCCCCTTTTTGCAAGACACGCCCCCTCAAAATACACGCCCCCGTCTTGCAGGACGCAGCCGGACCCTACTCTGCCTCTCCATGACTTGCCTCAATGTGGGCTGGGCTCAATGTTGAGCACAACCTCGCTGTAGCCTACGCGGCTCGTAGCCTAGCCTACCGTAAGGCCTGTCTATGGTAGGACCAGAGTGGTATAGCAAAATCTCTGGCTTTGGGTAACACAGGCCAACAGAAAAATGAAAAACGGAGGTTACCGGTTGCAAAGTTTTCCGAGACATGTGTAACATTTGCGGTTGGATTGGATAGGCAATGGATAGTTTTTGTGTTATTATATGGAGATCTATGAGTAGTAGCAGCATCGTAAAATACCTTGCTCATACTTGCACATTGTAAGAGCAAAAATGGACACAGTGTTTTACGCATGGATAGGCAAATGCATCAGGGAACTAATGTTTCCAAGTTTTCCATTATAATATATTAACCATTCATTAGCCTACCGTCATTCATTACTTCCTCATGACACGTAAGTTTCCGACAGACTGAGTGACTGTTTCGTGTACTATTGCGATTTATGTTTCATGTCTATACACGGTTTAATCAATCTCAGCAGTGACCCTGTTTTAACTTGACTCAATCTTGTCTGTTTTGCGTGTATCATTTGCATGGAGCAAATTTTGTTTCGTCGTGTAACGTTATGTGTTTAGTTTTGTTGCCTATGGTTTAACCATTCGCTCCCCCCAGGAAAATATAGTCATTCTCAGTCGTGGCCCTAAAAACACGCACAACTTTACAATGGACAGAAAGGACTTTCGACCAAGCGCTGCGCTCATAGACTGAAGCTTAGCAAGGAGGGTTGTGCTTAACATTGAGCCCAGCCCACATGAGGCTGCAAGTCCGCAGCTGGGGGCTACTCAAGCCCATTGCGGTTACATCGCTAAAGCCAATAGCCTGCTGCTTTCCCTGTTGAGTGTATGAACATCTAGCCAACTGTTGCTAAAATCGCTAAAGCCACTAGCCTGCTGATGGTTACATGCCGCCATTCTGACATACCGCCACTCCGACATTGACGTCTAATTGTCTGAGTGGCGGTATTTCCAATTACAGCAAACATCCCTGCACTCCGACATTTTTTTTTCTTAGTCGGAGTGGCGGCATGTTTGCTACTTTTCAACATAGCGCCATTCCGACATGAGGCAGCCATGATGAGGAGGCCATGGTCCGGGCCTCTGTCATTAGCCTATCAAAAGCCAAAAAAACTAAGGCCTATTCAAATGGATTTAAAAAAATAAGATTAAAACGTCTCATTGTGGTAAAGTATAGTTATCTTAAGCGTTGGCAGTCCCAATTGCCTTCACTGCTGGTTTCCTGTGTGTGTGCGCAACACATGCGCGCAGTTAAATGGATGTTTTTTTTGTTTGTTTTTTTCTCGGTGACCTTTGCGTGTGCTAGGCCTAGGCCCATACTTCCATAATGAAAAGAATCATCCTTTTTCAAGGAGCTAAAAAAAAAAAAGGCTCCACGCAGGTGTCTTGTTATAAAATGCTGCTACAGTAAGGTGCGCTGGTTTAATTAAGCAGTGAATAACATATAGCCTAAAGGACAAACCAGCGGTCTGTTCGACACTGCCTACGTTTCACCACATTATAAATCAAACAAGGTTAAAGCGCCAGGCCACCATTCGTGGAAATAAGTTCATTTTGCACCTCCCCTCGAGTTTTACCTTTTTCTGTTCATCAAGCCGTTCTCCGAGCCTGGCAATACGACTTGCAGATCTAGCCTAGCATAGTTGCTTGAATCCGATTTGAACAGCTAGCATCGCACCCGCTAGCATCACGCTTACAAGTAATAAATATTTCCGGTAATTTTCCCATTTAAATGTCTTCTCATATCTAGTTGGAAAATGTAATAATAATTGCAGAAAATGAAACGTGGCAATTTCCTCGGTTTAATTATCTTGGAACTATAATCCAGTTCGGCGTAATAATCAACACATGTAGTGGATGTAACATGAACTTGTGTTGTGTTTGTTGGGACTATTTTCGGGGGCTGCTTTGATATGAGTGTGCTGCAACGCCACCCGCATTGATCATTACGCAGAAATGAGATATAGTTCCAAACCAATTCGTCCAAAGAAATTGCCACGTTTCATTTTCTGCAAGTATCATTACATTTTTCAACTAGAGATGCTTGCTGTTCAAATCAGATTCAAGCAACTATGCTAGGCTAGAGCTGCAAATCGTATCGCCAGGCTCGGAGAACGGCTTGATGAACAGAAAAAAGGTAAAACTCAATTTCTTAACTCGAGGGGAGGTGCAAAATGAACTTATTTCCACGAATGGTGGCCTGATGCTTTAATATCTTAACGAAAAAATATATAATGGAAACAAAAGTAGCCTAAACTTTGTGGGAAGTTGTGGGGATAAGCAAACGTTGGGTGGCCGCCCGCCGTCATGGAGAAAGCTGCCGCTTTTAAACAGTAGCCTAAATCAACACAAAAACAAACAACCAAGTCCTTAAAATTCAATGTAGGCCTACTATTACCCCCCAAAATCAAAGTTTAAGGATATCCTGTCTGATTGCGGTAGCCTAGACTATCGATTGGTTACCAAACATAAAGGAAAAGTCAAGTAGCCTACATGAAAGGTTTTGAGCAAAAGACGCCTTGCACGTTATTGGACATAGCCTAAACTTTACCACTTGCTTACTTGCAGACCACCACTGGAGCCTATGGTGTTTGTTAACAAAGGATTACAGAATAAATAAATAGGATAGCCTATAATATTCATTCAACTGTCCTAAACTCCGCATGTTGTCTTAAGTAGCCTGTGCAGTCCTAAACAAATATAAAATATTAGTGCTGTCAGTTTAACGCGTTAATAACGGCGTTAACGCAAACCCATTTTAACGCCGTCAATTTTTTTAACGCGCGATTAACGCATTTGACCCGCCATTATCAATGGAATGTGAAAAAAAAAATATCTCCGACATTCCAACACCTCCCGACGTTTCAGTATGTCCTGTGTTTGTACTAGGCTTGAAGTAGGCCTACTGCTTAGCCTAGGACCTAGGCTACTCATGCCTACAGTAGCCTACACACACACTCCACACACGGGTGTAGATGTGTCTGCACTCTGCTCTGCTGCTCAGATGTTAGTGAAAATAAATATTTTACCGACACAATCGTTGACGTTCACTCGCATGTTCGCATATTTAGGTTGGTAATTAGATAGAGGATTAATGTTGTCACTTAGAAATCCCTTCTCTTGAACTGAATACCCCGCAAATAGGCTAATATCAGTTTCAAAATTGCAGCGCGAGTGAGAGAGGTGAAGGTCGGAGCGCAACTGAGAGAGAGAATGTTTGTGAGCGTCATTTGATGTCAGTGAAAACAAATATTTTACCGACACAATCGTTGACGCTCACTCGCATGTTCGCATATTTAGGTTGTTAACTAGCTTGAGGATTAATGTTGTCACTTAGAAATCCCTTCTCTTTAACTGAATACCCCGCAAATAGGCTAATATAAGTTTCAAAATTGCAGCGCGAGTGAGAGAGGTGAAACAGGTCGCCGCGCAACTGGGAGAGAGAATTTGTGCAAAGGAGAGGCATAGCCTATAGCCTACCTGATTCTGAACGTATGACCTTGTCACTAAAATGAGAGCTTCTTGCAGGGCAATTGCCAATATGGCAAAATGCATTTTAAAGGTATGCTCATGCAATGTACTCTAGGTTTACTCATGTAGACCATAATGCCATATTTTCATTGAGCCTCTTTAAAATATAGGTTAGTATAATTTAAAGGGCCACCATCCAGGTTTTTTTTTTTTTTTTTTGTAAACATGTGAACTAGCAACATAAAAGACATCAACATCTCTCTGGCAGTACTTGAACATGTTAATAATTTCTGATGCTGTAACTGGGTTTTCTTTTATTTTAAATTGGTATTCACCCCCACCAATGAATGCTGATAACAGCATTAAAATGAAAATAAATAAATAAAAATGGGACAAAAAGAAATCGAGGGACATTTAGAATAGAAAGAAATTTGCGATTAATCGCGATTAATTATTAGTTAACTACGGAAAAAATGCGATTAATCGCGATTAAATATTTTAATCGCTTGACAGCACTATAAAATATATGTTATTTTAAAGTCATCAAGACAACAAACATCCAAAACTAGGATGTGAATGACAGGCTTGCCCACGACTTTCATTCTCCATCAGTAGACTATTACTAAAAGGGCAAAGGGCTACTCATGGGCTGCTGAAAATAGCCTAGGGTACAGAAATAAATAATTTACAATTGTTGCATTTGCATAAAAAGAAATTACATGCCACCGGCCCAAAAATGGACCGGCTCATCAGATCGCACAGATTACAAGCCCGAGCCTGCTTGCTTCTCACACATGAGAGGAGTAACTCTATATCCACGACAAACCTAACAATCATTAACACACACTTCCAGCATTTGAACACATAAATCTTGTGAGATGAGGGAGAATGCCTGCTCAAAGTATGTAGGTAGCCTAAAAGTTGTGGCAACCTTATGGCGAGTGCGGCTATAGCTCGAGCAGAGGGGAGGGGCGCTTATCTCAGAGTGGGCGTATTTCCCCCATCGCTTAAAATAAGCCAACAAAAGATAATGCCCCCAAATATGGACGGGAATGGCGGTATGAAGGAAATGATGTGGAATGGTTGATGTCGTAATGGAGGGATGTCTGAGTGGAGGGATGTCGGAGTGGGGGTATGTCGGAATGGAAGGCGGTCCCCATGCATTCCAGCGTTATGGACGTGACATTTTTATGCATTATTGATGAACAAAATGCCACATAACCCCCACAAACCTAGCAGTGTTTCACAATTTTGTTCATATTCTTATGCAAACTCCATGGCTGAATATAGGCAAACACAAAAAAAATAATATCATGATTTACATTATAAGAATATGAGCCTTTCAATTTGCGTTATGGACGTGACGAAAAACGGACAAACTTTTGAGAGAGAGTAGTTTTTGCTGTGAAGTGTGTGAAATTTCTAGAGAAATGTAAATATTACTACATTCATACCAAACAGGACACCTCAGAGAAAGACTTAATTTCAAATGTAAATGTAAAAAAGTTGGTTTTCATTGGGACGTTATGGACGTGACATCTGGAAAAACCTTCCTAAACGACACAAAACAATTGTGAATGGTGGATTTTAACCTATTGTCGTGGTTTTTTACTTAGGCTATAGAACTCTTTTTTAAAGAAACTGATGTCCGCGCCAGGAATAATGCTGATGTTGATTTATTACAGTAACATAGGCTACGCAAATGTCACCGGGAGAAGCGCAGTGTCTCATCCAAGTGATCTTCGGGTCTCGTAGGCATTCTCGAATTTCTCTAGGGGGTGCAAGTCCGTTTTAAGGGGCCACTTAATATTTGAATATGCCCAACCAGATTTCTTAGTCTTATCTCTCATTCACCCCTTGCCCAATTATTTTACCTAAACTTATCAAAATCTCATAAATATTCAACAGTTGTTTCACACCTTGTTACTTCTTTTGGTCACAAGGTGGAGGCATTAGATCACATTTGAATCAATTCATTGCATTGCTTTTCGACCTTTAGGTGGGGCTATTGGACTACGGATGTACGGAGTGTTTATTATGGCCTTGAAGATGTGCCCCTTATCTTGGACTGTGCACCTGGTGTTTTCAAAACATTTTCGGCTTGGATCAGACACTTATGCCTCTATTCATTAAGTTGACATGATTACATGGAATTAAAAGACAGTTAGATAATAATTGTGAATAACATACAAGGACATTCTATGGTGTTTAAACTCAGTGGTAAAAGGTTTTTTGCTGATGGCACATACTTCATATTACAAGATTTCAATAAAAGGCACGGTACTTTCCAAGAACACATATCACATGATATTCAGTGGCATGGTAACCCCAACATATGAATTCTTTTAATCTTGAAAACCAGAATAACATTTGGCTCATACTTAAAACTCTTTGTGTGACCATTGTACTGGTACCTGTTTGATACTCCTTGTTCTACTTAACAAACCCCTCAATGTTTTCCTTTGGCAATAATAAATCCAAATATGGTCTATTCGGAAGTCATGTTCACACACAGGAGGCGCCTCCAAGGTCCTTATGCAGACTCCCTGCAACTCCCTGTTCTGCTCCTTAAACAGGCCACCTATTGTTTTGCTTTGATAACATCCAGGTGTGTTGTGCTCATAAGATACTTACACAGAGAATAGTGGCCTACCTCAGCCTTGAGAAGAGACAGACACAGAGGCCTAATTTCTTGACAGAGACCTTTTACATTTTCATAACCTTTCCCTAAGTACCATTTTAACATTAATACATGAGAAAAAACACCACACTATAGCGACAGAAATAGTAATATAACAATAAAAAATAACTGATAGCATTGCAGCTTTGTGTGTGTTATCACCCACTTACAGTATGCCCATTATAAGCCCCTCTGAATAGGGTAAAAATTTTAACAAACAGATATCCTTTCGGAACTTGCTCAGTTGAATATTTACATTGAGACGATACTTTTTTGTATTGGAAGTTTTCCGAAATAATTTGTATGTCCATGTAAATGATACTTTAATTTTTAAGGTGAGGTTTCCTTTTCGTGGAATTGCCCAATATAAATAATGTTTTGATGTATTTTAGGTTTTGATGGTTTTAGGTTTCGTGTTTGAACTACAAATAAACTGCATTCACAGTGTCACAACAGACACCTGACTTCTCAAAACAAGAGCACTGATGGCAAAATGAACAAAATGGGCAGTGTCGCTGTCAATGATGTAACACAATGTGAGTAACCTTCAAGGCCTGTTTTTAGGGCCTGTTTTAAAATGATAGTCAATACAGTTGGAGAACTCACATTACCTGAGTAACATAATGCATTCCCATAATGCTAAAAAGACTGAAAATAGTTCAATATTTCTAGAATTTGTACCCAGCTCCATTCTTGTGGCAATTTGTTAATTGACACTTTAAAGACAAAAACAAAACAAAACAAAAAAAATATTTCCTTACAGATCGGAGTGAATTCATAAACAGGATTGAAGTTCCTACTCTCAAAGCTGTGCTGGATGGCCTTCAGGAAAAGCCCTCTGACTTGCCCCCTGTAATTACGGTCAGGGAGAGGCATGAGGTCGAACAGAAGTACAGTGTGGTTGAGGACCAAGTGACCTGCCTGGTTGATATAATATTGAAGAAGGGTGAAAAAGCCTGTGAGAGATTTCTCTCCGTTCTTAAAGACAAGGATTATTACGTCTTTGCGGAGGTCTTTGGTGAGCATCTTGTTGTTGATCAACCTCTGTTGGCTAACATAACATAAACAATTATAGGTTTTATGTAGTACATAAAGTGTAGGACTACTCTCTGTAGGATAGATGTCAACCTTACCCATTTCTTCGCCTTTCATTACTATAGGAACTGGAGCTTCCAATGCAGCAACTTCATCGCACGACCCTGGTAAATTAAGATTTATTCTGACAGCAGTAAACACTACAACTCTGAAAAGTGTATCAAAGTAATGTAACTTTATTTTTTATTATTCCTCAGCAATAGAAGAATATAAGAAATCAGTCTGCTCCTCATATAAAAAAGTGAGGGAGTATAACCTCCGACCTGGTGAGCATGTGCTCTTTGACAGATCGCTACGTTGATCTCCTGATTGTTGAGTCACACAGAGAGAGAAAACAAAGAGAAGAGGAGCTACGTTCCAGAGGCAATCAACTCCAGAAAATATTAGAAGCTAGAGCCAGCAAGGAGAGTCGCATAATCACTCTTGACCAGTTGTTTACAATTGATGAATATGATGAGGTTGCAAAAGCAGTCATTCTTCAGGGGCACTCTGGATGTGGCAAATCCTTCACAGCTAAGAAGATCATGTTTGACTGGGCATCTGGAAATATATTTCAAGGCTTGTTCCATCTTGTTCTTCATCTTGAATGCAAATGGCTCAATGAACTATCAGAAGAATACAGTCTGGTTGATCTCCTGAACCGCAGCCCAAGTTTACATAAAATTTCAGATGTGTTGAAAACTCCAAAAAGAGTCCTTATAATCATTGATGGCTTTGATGAAATGAAATTTCCCTCTGATACAGCGAATCTAAGGGTCCCTAAAGATGCTTTCACACCTGCTCCTGTTAAGGCCACTTTGTATGCTTTACTAAACGGATCTATCCTGCCAAAGTGCTCCCTACTCATCACCACGAGGTCCACTGCTTCAGATAGACTGAGCAAACTGCTTGGTGATTCTCAGTGTTTTGCTGACATCATGGGCTTCAATGAAGAGGGGGTGAAGAAATATTTCTTGAGGTTTTTCAAAGATGAACTTTTATCAAAGAAAGCATTTGACGTTGTGAAGATAAATGAGAATTTGTACACTGCCTGCTTCATCCCTGTAATCTGCTGGATTGTCTGCACAGTTCTCAAGCAGCAACGCCGAGATGGAGAGGACATCACCAAAAACCTACAAACAACCACTTCTATATATGTGAAATATGTGTCCATTCTGCTTAAACATCACTGTCGGGGTTTGAGACAACCTCAAACACTGGTGGAGAGCCTAGGCAAATTTGCAGAGAGAGGGTTAAAGCAACATCGGGTCATGTTTAGTCAGAAGAGTTTGAATGAGGCTTTTCCTGGTCCAAAACAAGCAGAAATCTGGCATCCTTTTCTTTGCACGTTCCTGTTAACCAGGGTGGATGATCTTGAATCAATGTACAGTTTTGTGCATCTAAGCTTCCAGGAGTTCTTCACTGCTCTCCATTACCTTACAATAGAGGATGTGAAGGAGCTAATTGAAAAACTAAAGGGAATGTTACAAAAACATAGACCTGTTGTTCAATTCATTTTTGGGCTTTTAAACGGAAATGTTTTCTCATTCATGGTTGAGAAACCTTGGTTCTCACATCTGACAGAACGGTCATGTGATTGTATTGAAGCAATTAGGAAAGCTTTGTTTGAAGGTTTGTTTGCAGATTTTCATGGTTCTGTGCAGGATCCCTGGGTGTTGCATTGCCTTTATGAGCTACAAGAGGAGAAGTTTGTTACAATGGCCCTGGGAAAATGTGACATAAACTTTGATCACACTCCCCTGTCGAGGACGGACTGCTGGGCACTGCTATACTGCCTGGAACACTGTCCAAACATTAGTAGCCTCCGGTTCCATAAATGTCACCTAACAGTAGAGAAGCTGAAGATGCTGCAGCCAGTATTGGACAGGCCTGAAGAGCTTGGGTGAGTATGTTTTCTGAGGAAATTTCTCTTGATGCCAATTTTAGCATTGCGGGGGAGCGTGTCTATGGCTATGTTCAGACTGCACTCCAAATCTGATTTTTAGCATATCTGATCAACATCAGATCTCTCTATCGACCGCGTTCACATTGCTTGTCATATCGGATCTCCATGTCCGCTAATCACCTGCCATATCCACGTGGGTTACTATGGTACCCCAACGCATCATGCCCACAAATAATAAACAAAACCGCAGAGGGTGGAATGTTGGTTGTTTCTCTCTCAGATGGTTAAGTGGGGCCGTAGCACACAGCTACAAGTAACAAGGAAGTATCAGAGATGGAAGAATAAAGTTACTCATATTTATTTCAGTGCATCAATGCAGTCCAGCACAGCTGTTAGTTGCCTTTCTGATGCGTGGTTGAAAACTTTCACTGACGTTGCTTTCCACACGCGAGGTAAACCTTGCTTTCCACACACGAGGTAAACTCCAACTTGCGGCAAATCCATAACGCGCACTGACACGTTGTTATAGCAAACGACACTGTTTTTTAAAAGGAGAATTTACATTGATCTCTCACTTCCGTCCATCTGCATTCCACGTGTTGATGTTTGTGTCACGTGACAAATGACGCAAGTGACACGGTGAAATCTTATCCCATGTGGAAAAGCTGTTCAGATCGCAGCATATCCGATATGAATCGCAATTGACACCACATGGGTATGTAGGGCGTAACAGATTCGGAAAAATCGGAATTCATGTGGTTTTCTGCTGTTCAGACCACCCGAAATCAATTCTAGATACAATCTGGATATGAAAAAATCGGATTTGGGATGCCAATCTGAACGAGGCCTAAATTATACAGCTCTATGTTCCCACAACTCGATGTGTGGTTTACTGCACAAGTTATGTCTGAAAAGTATGCACGCTTTGTCCATGTGTGGAAGTCATGAGACAATAAAAAGTCATTAGTGTGGTTGTTTTGAAAAGATTCTGTGCAGCTGATTCTGATTACTTTTTTTTGTTGTGGTTGAAAGGTTAACTGTGGAGGCCATATCAGATGATGATATAGATGATCTAATCTCACTTCTGGGAGAGCCAAAGATCCTGAGTTCATTGAGGTAATCATGTGAGCAAATACAGTAAAGATAAAGAAAAAACTGCTTACCTTCAGTTCTTTGGGGATTTCATAAAATCAAGGATTCATAACAATTAGAGATGCACCAATCACAATTTTTTGGGCCGATACCGATTTCCGATTTTCCACAGTTTGACCTGCCGATACCATTCCTTTTTTTCCAACCACTTTGCAGAACACAAATTTTATTTTCTTAATCAATCATAGCATGAAATTAAAGCTGCAAGTGGCGATGATGGACCCTCGCACCAGGTGCACCTCAAAGAGTGCATACCGCAAGAGTGGTGCACAGTTAATGCACTTTCACTCGGAACACCCTGTCTCACACACTCACTCAGTCTGACTTTTACACTCTTTCCCTTAGTAGGGGCGCTACAGAGTGTCATATGAGTCATACTGCATGATCAGAAGATGGTCCACAGTCTGTGTACCAACTTTGGCGATGATAGTTCAAACCGTTTCCAAGTTATAATGTTTGACCACAAGGGGGCGCTAGAGACTTTCGAGTCATGGTTATGCGTAGTCAGATCACGGTCTGGCGTCCATATACTAAGTTTGGATAAGCTACGTCAAACCGTTTCCAAGTTATAGTATTTGACCACTAGGAGGAGCTACAGACTTTCGATTCATGGTTATGCCACATACCATTAGAATCAGGAGATTCCACTGTTTATTTTGGCATGTAGAACTCCACATTTGATTGAAGCACTTGTGAGTTAATTCTCTGAAGTAAATAGGCCTAATAGAAGCGCAGTTTATTAATTGATCCAATTTACACATTTCTTTTAAGCCATGTACATCGCAAAGTGCTCATCCCTCAATCTAGACAATTTCACCTTAACATGCCTCCCCTACGTTATGTACACAGCGCGTAGGCGGGGCAAGAGAAGAAGGGGCGTGTTTTTGACCGCATTTCGCGTGAATAGGGTTCTAAGGGCTAAGAACCGATCTTGTTTACGGTTTATTAAAATTTCTCTGCTAATAACTTGTAGTATCATAATTATTTTCATTGCCTGATCATCTGCAACAAAAACGAACAGTAACAACTTACTCCATTAGGCTTGAAATGATGACAACCAGTTGGGGTATATCAGGGATACATCCAAAAAACTCTCAATAACTCCATAAAACAATAGCGACCGCTGTTTATTTTGGTATGCAGAACTCCACATTTGATTGAAGCACTTGTGACCCAATTCAACGAAATATATAGGCAGAATACAAACACAGCTTATTATTTGATCCAACATACACATGTCTTTTATGACATATATCTCACAAACCGGTCATTATTAAATGTAGATAATCCCACCTCAAGAGAGTGTGTCACAGTGGCGGTGTGTGTACCAAATTTCAGGAGTTTTCGTCCATGAGAAGTACCCGAAAAAAGGGCAAAACAGTGCAGTCTAAGAAAAAAAATTAAAAATAATAATAATCCAAGGAAAACCAATAGGGCTTCGCACCGGTCAGTGCGCAAGGCCGTTCCGGCCTCGTGCACCTCGGTGCTCGGCCCCTAATAATGAACAGATTTTCAGTTAAATATATGTGGTTACCAGGAGATATAAAGCATCTCATAAAGATGCTGGTAATTATTGGTTATAGGCTAAAAGCCAACATGCAGATCTATTTCTAAACTTATCTTCCCCTCCCCCGAGTAAGAAAACAATCGCATTTACACGCAGGCTGTCAATAAATTACATCTCAAATATAAATGTAAAACATTACGTTAGCTAGATCGCTAGCGTTAGCTCGCTAACAACTTTTAGTAGGCTATTTACTGCCTGGCAGCTTCATCTGATAGAAATACCAACAGTAACAGTTTACAACATTAGTCTTGAAATCATGTTAAACACTTACAGAATATGAGAGATACATGCCAAAAAACCTGATAACTCCAAAAAGACGATTTATTGGTAAAAGTCCTGACATCATTCAAAACCAGGTGGTGCCCCTTGTGGAAATAGAACTACTATGCTCGAACGTAGGTGCTTCTCGTTTGCTCCAACTGTCTTTGGTGCTAGAGCTCCGGTTATGGGTAGTTACACAAATCTCTGAAGACGGGGTTCTCCGACATCTCCACCTGGCCCGGAGTTCGTGAGATTCTCCGTCTTCACCTTCGGATAAGTGTAACAGAGAGGTGCAACCGCAGAGAAACATGTGCGTCTTTATGGTTATCTGTGTTTGTGTAAACGGGGTCTGTGTGTATAAAATGATATCATTAAAAAATGATGGTGTCTTTAAAATATATAATTACTTTTAAAGAAGCCTACAGTGTGTTTTATACAGTGAGAGCTTGGTGGTACGACCAAATTTCTATATCACAATGTTTTACAGAATTAGTCTACACTAGAGTCATGATAGGTTATTTGATGGTATTTTTACTTCTTTCTTTATCTATATTGGCTAATAGCCTATCCCATGGCCATGACTATTGTGCATTAAACCCACACACACAAATCATTTTGATGTCCATGAGTATAAGCCTACAAGTTTGCATTATCCCACAAATTCATCCAATTCAATTCAATTCAATTAAATTCAATTTTATTTGTAGAGCGCACAAATACAGTACATTGTCTCGCGGCGCTTTACAGACAGTACGGGAAGCATCCATGAGAATCAGGGGCAAGGAAAAACTCCCTCGCTTTGTAAATAGTTTGTTATGTAGGAAGAAACCTTGGGCAGATCAACGCCTCATGGACTCAGCCTACCTGCCTGGGGCCTAATAAAGTATCCGTAAAGTCTGATGCATAGATTGACCATGGTTAACACAAAACAGTATGAGTACTGAATGTAGTCAGAGATGATATACACATAGTTTGTGTGACAGTCAGGGCCAAGGGATGGAGTCAGTAGTTGGAGTGTGGGATTAGTCAGTATTTGGAGTGGGATCAGAGTTCATTGGGTGTTGGTCGCCATCTAAGTAGTGGTCATCAGGGGGCCATCAGGTCAGTTCCATCACGGGCCTCAGAGAAAAGGGGGGATGGTCATGGTGTGTGGCTCCGGGGAGGTTGGTCAGCATCCGTCAGGGCCGGCCCAAAGGGGGCCCTAAGCAAAATTTCATTTGGGGGCCCCCTCACTGCCACCTCAGCCTTTTTTTTTTGGGGGGGGGGGGGTGGTGTATGTTGACCCTGCCTCTAACTCACTCTCAAAAAATATTGAGATGGATTAACTATTGCTTGTTCTCCCTATCAACAACAACATATTGCTTGTTTCATTAATTGTTTAAATTCACCCAGTGTTCTTGTCATCATCTGAATTTTACACCATTTTTTGAAAATACTGAAAAATATTAGACAACAAAAGTTTAGGATGCTATGGTTTTATACAACACTCACAATACATTTTATGTGAACATTATTGCTGATATCACAGACATTGGTAGGCTACTCTATGCAATAAGCAGCTTATGATAACAGAAATAGCCCTGATTCACTCACTATGTTTGCTATTTCAAGCATCAATAATAGGCCTAACCTATATCATCAGAGAAGAGTGATTCTTGCCATTCTTAACAATAAAGAGCTAGGTTTGAATTAAATGATTAGATAGTCCTACATTAAGATAGCTTCATACATCTCCTAAGACTAACTAGGATTTTGCCTATAGAAAAACTTCCTCATGTCCAATGTCTGTGCAGGCAGCAAATATTCATCAACCAAAAATAGGCTATCCTTAACCTAAGCCTATAGCCTACTTGAATGTTTAGTTGAACATTCATTTAATGTGGCCTTGAGTTAATTTTGAGGACATACAACAACAAAAAAGCAATTAACAGAGCTGACGTTATATTACCTCCTCGGGAATCTGTTCCTTTCCTGCTCACAGGATTCATTTCACTTACTGACTTACTTTGTTCCAAATGCATAACATGGAGTGTGGACTTTCAGCGGTATGCATTTTACCTACTTGATCACGTGGAATGGACTGACGATTGCATGCGGTGAGATGTTGGTGAACGCGCTATGCGTAGCTACTCTATTCAAACAAGTAGAATGGATTCTTCCGCGGTGGATTAGAAACTGCGCTATGGCTGTGCTTTACCATTCCCAGGAGGCTTTGTTCTAATCATATTGCAGGTTGTTGTTATAGTTTTTCTGTGGTAAACATAAACGTTTTATGATGTCAGAATAACAAGAATGAAATAAAAATACAAATGCTACATCAACTTTGCTAGATTGTTGGGAGAAGTCAGAGGTGTGTAAGCCAAACCATGACTGAGATAGTGATAGTAGGCCTAAGTGACATAAATTGAATGGATTCCTTACCTGGAAGATGGTAAAATTAATGGGTAGGTATCACAAGGCTGTTTAAGTAGTCCTTACCCTCTAAAATAAAATAATATTTCAACATGTAATTTCTCGAGCGCTCGTAGGGGGCCCCCGAGCTGTCGGGGCCCTAAGCGGCGGCATAACTTGCGTATGCCTTGGGCTGGCCCTGGCATCCGTAGTGGGGTAGGGTTGGTGGCAGGGAGGTACGGGAGGTTCATCACTCAGCCAGTGCGTCGGGGCAGAGGAGGCAAGAGAAACAAAGAGAAACAGAAACAAGAGGATTAGGCCAATCTAGGAGGATATCACTTCATGATATGTGTCATATAATCTAGCTAGAGTGAGGGAGAGGGAGAGAGAGAGAGAGAGAGGAGAAAGAGGGTTGTACAGGATGGCAAGTGTGCAGAAGGTGGCAGCACTAGGCTATCGCAGCATAACTAAGGTATGGTACATGGCATCTCACCAACCCAGAAGGGGGTGGTCAGGTGTTACTGCACCCTGAGAACAGAGCATTGCAGTAGTCGAGTCTGGAGGTAACAAATGCATGTATAAGTTTTTCAGCATCCTCAAAGGACAGGAACTTCCTAACCTTAGCAATGTTTCTAAGGTGAAAAAATGATGTTTTAGAAATGTGCTTTACATGGCTATTCAGGGAGAGGTCTTGATCAATAAGTACCCCCAGATTTTTCACTTGTGAGCTAAATGAGAGTGTAGGACTGCTAAGTGAGCTATGATGGTGAAGCGAGGTGTCCTTCAGTTGTTTAGAGGCAATCATCATAACTTCAGTTTTATCTGAGTTCAAGCATAAGAAATTTTTTGACATCCAAACTTTAATGTCTTCAAGACAGGCATTAAGTTTGGTTGTCGGAGTACAGTCGCTAGGCTTCATAGAGAGATAAAGCTGTGTATCATCTGCGTATGAGTGAAATGCAATGCCATGTTTCCTAATGATTTCACCCAGAGGTAGCATATATAGAGAGAATAGTAGGGGGCCCAGTACTGAGCCTTGCGGAACGCCATATTTAACTTTAGCATGATAAGATGAGACGTTGTGAGCATGTACAAATTGGTATCGATCAGTGAGGTAGGATTTGAACCAAGCTAGTGCTGAATTTCTAATGCCTATCGTATGTTCGAGTCTGTGTAGTAGGATATCGTGGTCAATGGTGTCAAAAGCTGCACTAAGATCAAGTAAGATTAATATGGATACATTACCATTGTCCATGGAAAGAAGGAGGTCGTTGAAGACTTTGACTAAGGCTGTTTCAGTGCTGTGATTAGCTCTAAATCCTGATTGGAAGACTTCCTGGATTTTGTTTTCGTCTAGGAAGCGACAAATTTGTTTGAACACAATTTTTTCTAGAATTTTGGATATAAAAGGAAGGTTGGATATAGGTCTGTAATTAGCCAGAACATCAGGGTCAAGGTTTGTTTTTTTAATCAATGGTTTAATGACTGATGTCTTGAAAGTAGTTGGTACATGTCCCGCTAGGAGTGAGCTATTGATAATTTCAAGTAATGTCTCAGCTAGCGGTGTAAAGGCTGCCTTGAGGAGGTGAGTAGGAATAGGATCAAGTAGGCATGTTGACGCCTTCGCTTTAGTAATGAGAGAAGAAATTTCTAATATATCAGTGGCCATAAAGGAGTCAAGGTATGCTACGGGTTGGCTACAGCTATCAGTAGTTAGTAGAGAGGCTGTAGGCATGTTGCTAATTTTAAGTCGTATGGTTTCAATTTTTTCATTGAAATTCAGGAAGTCGTCACTGCTGAGGTGACTTGGAATGGACTGAGTTACTTCAGTTTTACTTTTTGTCAAATTTGATATAGTGTTGAAGAGGAATTTTGGATCGTCTTTGTGTTCATGTATAAGCGAGGAATAATAAGCTGTTTTAGCATTGTTCAGTGCAGTCTTGTATTCTTTCAGGCTCTCTCTCCAGGCAATGTGAAATACTTCGAGTTTAGTGTTGAGCCATTTCCTTTCTAGTCTGCGAGCAGCCTGTTTTAATGTACGTGTATGTGTGGTGTACCAAGGGGCAGTTTTTTCTACCTTCCTTGATTTCTTTTTAAGTGGAGCAATTAAGTCAAGTGTTGAATGTAATGTGTTCATAACATGATCAGTAAATTGGTCGATATGTGTTGGTGATGGGATAGGACTATCATAGCGTGTTGGTGTAAGGTCAGGAATTTTTCCAATGAAATCGTCAGTGGTTTTAGGCGTTATGCCTCTAGTGTAGTAGTGGGTCACATTTTGCGCTACATGGTCGACTGCTATTTCTAGAGTAATAAGGTAGTGGTCAGTCAATGTTGGTTGGGGTGCAATTGTAAGTTGTTCTACTTGAGTACCATAAGTTAGTACAAGGTCGATAGTGTGGTTGTCTTTATGTGTAGGTGCATTTACATTTACATTTGCATTTACATCCATATTAAATGAATTTGAACATTTCTAAATATTTATAATTTAATTGAAATCGGAATTAAATCTTCTGATAACCTATTCTCTTTATTTCAAAACTTCGAAAATATCTCTTTGACAAACTACAAATTAGTCTAGTGGTCATGATGATTACCGGATTTTAATTGCTATTTCGCGAGTTCTGTGTTGCGTGCAGAGGAGGGAGCCCGTTGTTTGAGTGGAAGAGAACTACACTGGTTGCGCGAAGGGTGTAACAAATAGTAGGCCTACCTCAATCGATTCTCACCTATCAGTGGAATAGGAATTTATCTACCACTAACGTTAAACTACACCAAGGCAGGAAAATGTTGATGAGGTAGCCACAGTTTCAGAACTTTCTCTTTACCTCTCCTCAGTTGCTCTGTTGGGTGTGTGTGGAGTGGTGCAGCGGTCAAGCCCTCTCTAGATTAGATCTGTAAAGATTCTCAAAATATTAGGCTATATCATGTAATGTTGGTTTGTTTGCTAATTTTGGTAGAAGGCTAAACAAATTCTATGTTTTAGTGTTGAATGCATACTTCAGTGAATCATTACACCATCTCACATGCAAGCAATATGCTTTCATGAGTAACTTTCGCTGATATTGTGCAGCATAGGTCTACAGGCCGATCAAAATTGGCATATTTTATGTTTGGTAGGCCGATTTATTATGACTAATGCATAATATGATATTTGTACACATTTTTTTGCCAAACATGACAAAAATATGTGTATACCAATAAGTGTACACATTTCTTGAGATTGGCTGATTGAGCACATCCTGTTTTAGAAAAACTAATAAAGCCATTTTTGTGTTTGATTTGCATATTTGCATCTTAGGCCTGAATCACACACAAACTGCGCGTTCGCGGTGTGGGAGCGGGGCGGTCCGTGAGCGGTGCCTGTGGGCTTGTGCATTCACACAAGAAATTGTCTCTGCGGTGTTCTGCGTGAACCGGCTGCCCGAGCTCTGCATTGAAAATGTATGGACACGGTGCAAGTCCCGCTTACCGAGCCGAAAACACTTGGAAAAATAGACCTTGTTTCTATTTCAAAAAAGCAGCGCGGTAGCGGCGCAGTTAACCGCTCAGAAACCGCACAGGAGCCGCGCAGAACACGCGTGCAGTCTGAATGACCTAACCTGTTAACATGTATTCTAAATGAAATCGCCCCAAAACCACGCCCGCGCCGCTCACGCGCAGGTTTGTGTGTGAATCAGCCGTTAGCCCACTCAATCTAGCATAAAGAGACAAAAAAAAAAATTGCAACAGAAACGGTTCATAGTTTTTATTGGTCCTAACACCCTGAATCATATACTCCAAGTCGACCACAGTAGATGGAGTGGAACGTATATATTTTCCATGTTAGGGCAAAGTTGTGCCCAACACTCTAAGTAAATTCAGTAGAATAGGATAAAAATTTAAATTAATAGATATCACCATGAAAGTTCTCCAGTTTATTACACTTTATTATATGTAAAAATGTATTACACATTTTGGAGATTTTATGTTTATAATCTCTCTTCACATTTACCTTGACTGCATTCAGAGAAACCGGAGCTTAATTCATCCAATATATCCACTTTCAATAGCTCCTCAGATTCCACGCGAACAAAGCAACATGCTTTTACTGTCGATAAAAAACTTGATGTTTCACTCTGTTTACCTCTGGACTGGGTTAATATAAATAATTTTTTATTGTCACAATAGGAGCTTCTGATGAAGCCAAAAGAGCGCAGCAGACTGCAGGTGCTACTCATGTGTGTGCAGAACTGTCCAAACATAAATTCCTTTCGTATTAATCACCTTAGGTCTAGTTAATATATTTTTTTACTGTGTTACTGTGCCATAATACATACAACGTTATTGGATATCACAGAATATAGCACCATAGGCTAATAAATAACATTTACATTTATTTAAAGGAGAACTGTGATCACGAGCCCGGCCCGACAGCAAATATCAACCTGAGCCCGGCCCGAGTTCGGGTCGGACACGGGCTCGGGTTTGGGCAGAGAATCTATACTCTACTGTCTATGGCGGGATGCTTGACAATGGAAGCTAGTTAAGTCCGGTTTACATCAAACAAACTGCACCAGGGTTTGTTTGGAACCGTTCCAAGACCCACCTCTAGCGCTTGTTTGGTCCACATCAGAGTTTGAATGCTTGTATTCACACATGCCAAAAAGATCCCAACCAAGGGAGATTGTTTCATGCAAACTAAACAGGGTATGTGTGAATGAGTAGATCAACACCAACAAGTTTCACGTCCCACAATCACAATCAAAAACTCTTTGTACATGACTGACATGCTGCCTGAAACCTCTGTTTTTTTACAGGTTGGAAAACGGCAAACTCTCAACTGACAGTGTGAAGAAGATCCTCAGAGCTCTCTCTGAACACAAGCTTGTGGATGATGTCCTCCTCTCCATGACAACTCTAACTGTCTCCTCCATGAATTTGTGTTTGGACTTCTTTACCAAGACTGAGACATGCAACGAACTGACGTGAGAAGCATATACATGATCTTAAAGCAGCCAAGGTTTAATGGTAGTTTGGGCGAACTAATTATTTCTTAATTTCTTTATTTATGACAGAAAAATTTTACAAAGCAGTCTACCACCAACTAAATGACACACAAAATCAAAAACACAGTAAACAGTAAAACAGTAAAAAGTGACACACAAAACCAAAATACAGTAAACCATTTTCTGATTTATTTCAGGTCTCATTCCACAAGAAACCGTTTGATACTTGTTGTTTTTGAAATACCATAGGTCACTTTTAGTTGTATGCTAAACGTGCAGATGTTTTTCTACCCCATGACCCGTATTAGATGATGAAAGAAAATAGCCGGAGAAAAAAGGCGAATGTGAAAAAGCCGTACAAGCTTAGGTCACTTTGAATGGACGTCAGTCAGTAGCCTATTCATGCTAGCAGTCAGTGGCAACCAGTTGCAGGCAGCAAAGCAGTCTTTTGTTCAATTGTATTTGCCACTAAGCTGCAGGTGCAATTTGGCACTATATTGGAAACCATAGTCATAAACCATGCTAAAACAGATGAAATTTAGCTAGTAGCTAATTCTGGTATGGCTGAGAGCCACGCACTGTCCCTTGTGGTGGGTGGGATATAAACTGGAAATGTCTGTGTGTGACTGAATGCTGCGCATGTTTTTTTTTTCATCAGGTTAGAAGCAATTGAAACTAGCCATTTGATTGGTCAGTCTACTAACACTACTTCTGTTTGGCAGGATTGAAGATGATTCATACTCCCTCACTGCAGACAAACATTCCAGACTCCTCAGGTGAAATGTCCTGTTAGTCTATGTTAATGTGAATTAACCTAAAGATCATGATGGATGATGATGATGGTGATGTTGATGATGAGTTGTAGTAGTTTTAAGAGGGTATTTATTGTGGTGATAAGGCCAAACAAATTTGATAAGTTGGTTCTCGGAATCGCCGCTTGAAAAAAATGCAAAATGAAAGAAAGATGACATAGAATTCGACCTCCCACGAAGATAAAAACACCGTGGCTGATGGCTATAATACTGAAGACTGCATGCTGCGTTCACCTGATGTTGAAAACCTATCAAATCGCCCCTTTCACTTCAGCGAAAGACATGAAGAAACATGCCTGTGGAGGGGGATCCTGCAAGGCCAGTATTCGCAAAGACTGTTTCAGCCTTTTATTTTCAATTATACTTAATGGTTATGAATGATATTAAGCTATTGAGCTATTCTGAGAAACAACGAATTAAATTGGTGTGGCCTAAAGTGGTAAAATCATGTTATGAAGTCATGTCACTGGACTATTACCAGGTATTTCTTTTTTCTATTTCTATTTCTATTTTCTATTTTTACGCAATGGCCCACTTATTGTTGTGAAAATAAGTCAACATGGTGTTAACATGAAATGTTGTGATGATATAGTGGTTATTTTATATGCATTTTGCATGTGATGTAACTCCTCCATAAACCCCATATGATACGTATACAACATACAGAAACATTGTAAAGTTTATATAAAACTTTTCCATATGGGAAGTTATGTAAACTTCATATATGTGCAATTAATATGAATTTTGCATGTGGTCTGAATCCCCAAACCCCATATGAGATTCTTGTACAACATATAGAAATATTGTAAAGTTTAAATCAAGTTTCACATCATATGCATTATGTATGAGGTTTGACTCCCCTATAAACTCCATATAAGATTCTTATACAACATATAGAAAAAAATCTTTTTCATATGGGATGCTATGAATGTGTTTGGGTAACACACATAGAAAATTAAAGAATGTTTGTAACATCACTTGTTAGTTAATTCGTAGCCACTAAGATCCAATGTTATCGTAATTATGACTGATGTTTTACATGTAATTGACAATTGAACACATAAACAGTGCTAATATAAAACTATCTTCCCCTGTGTCTGTGTTTCAGGCTACTTGTGAAATCACTACATCTTTCCACTAAGTCACGTGTGGTATTTACAATGTCATTTGAGAAGGACCCAACCAGTGACAGCTTTGCCAACACCATTGACAAGTTTGTTACATGTCTAAGAGAAAAGTAAGAACATGAAGGAAGTCAAAGTCAAACTGTGATAAATCATTATCACTGTAGGTGGGAGTAATGCATGAAAGGGTGTCACATCAGCAGTATTTCTCCCCAAAAAAGTCAAAGACATCACATGACCATAACTTTAACTAAGACCTCGAGGTGTTTGACTGGAAGATGGACTTTTGTGATCCAACAGCAATGCATAGCCCAAACTACGCTTTTGGGAAACACCAGTGACTTGTAACTAGCTTTGACTGTAAAGTAACTATGTTATCACCATAGTCAACAAAGGACGTTCATTAGTCTGGTTGTGTAAAATGGACATAAAGACACTGATATTAATGATGATATTAACAATGATATTAATGATGTTAACCAGTGACATTTGTTTTGACATCCACATAGAACGAAGGATGACATGATTTGCTCCTTCTCTGACTGGTGGGAACTGCCTGGTCTGATGAAGGTGAATATGCAGGTGATCAACTTGACTGTGGATTGGGCCAAATGGATCATCGACCTAACCAACAAAAGTGACACTGTAGAGGAAGTGAGGTAAGAGCTACAACTTGGGTGCATTTGAGACAGCTGACTGATTGTGGCTGACGACACTTAATATGAAAATGTTTCCACAGTGGAGAGGATCGTTAAAGTGATACGCCACCATAACAGCGAATTTATTCATTCATTAACCACTTGACCCGTCTGTGGTCATGAGGTGTACTAAGTCTGACAGAAAATGAAATGTGTTGATTTCCTAAACCAACATGACATGAACTACTGCGTCAGAAAACGTGCAATAAAAAAAAGTGTTGCCTTAATGTAAATAATCAGCTGAGAAGGTTTTGTTGGGACATATATTAGTTACAACTTTTACCCCACTTACCTGTAATTAAGTCCTCCATTGTCTAAAATAGACATAAAGAAGCTGATAGAGTTGCTTCAGAAGACTGGACGTCATCAAAAATCCTTGCATATAATTGGACAAATCACTTGCCTGTCATCTTACTCCAACCACTCAGGTTCGAAACCAACCTGTGACAACAATATCCGATCATGCAACACGATTTCTAGTTTCTCAGCTATTCCAAACAAACACTTTAGTGTCCGTGGCATAATTGCCTCAATAATTGATTTAATATAGAATATAGATATCTCTTTCATATATAACTGATAATTGTGTTTTGTGTTTTTAAAACTATTGCGAGAGTGAGTGAGAGGCAAGACTCAATCTCTTACACAAGGCAAAGACTACCTACAGTGACTGGACATATGTACACACCTCCAATTCTTTTTAGAAACTGGAAGGTGCATTTATGTAGGAACAGCTTCTTTATAAAAAGAAGCGGAGGTGTGTACATGTTCAGTAAGTCAGTGTAGGTCACTGGTCCCCAAATGGCGGCCAATGTGCCAGATCCGGCTCACAAGAACCAAATGAGTGGCCAACAGCACCATCTGACTTATCAGTTATTCTCCATGAACGTGTTTACAGATCACACATAGGCATACAAGCACTCATACTGTATGAGAAGTTCATTGGGGTGCATTTTGTAGGTTTACATGACTTATAGATAGATAATTGTAATTTAATTTATGTAATATTATCTAATTTATACTACATGCGGTTAAATCAAGAAATAATGTATCCATACAGAAATATTCCATTATATAAATAAATTTAATTTCAATTTCAATTTCTTTGTAGAGCGCTCAAATACAGTACATTGTCTCGTGGCGCTTTACAGACAGTACGGGGAGCACCCATGAGTAACAGGGGCAAGGAAAAACTCCCTTCACTTACTAATAATTCATTATTAGGAAGAAACCTTATGCAAAATAAACAATATGCATGATTTCTATCTTTAATACATATTTTCCATTGTTTTGGATTCTGAATCAGCTGCAAAGAGTATTGATGACCATAGTGAATTTCTTCAAAGATTCACTTCCTATTTGACATTTCATGCTTTTATGAGGTCATCTTTGGTGTATTGAAAAATCAACAGCCAATAGAATGATTGGCTATTTTGAATTTTTCAAAAATTCACTTCCTGTTTGATATTTTTTTCAGGCACCCCTTCTAGGATGTTTCAGGATCGCCTAAGATACGCACATTGCATACGTTTATGAGGTTGCCTTTATGTATTTGGAATTAACAGGCAACTGAATGGTCGGCTAGCCTACTGTGAATTTTTCAAAAAATAACTTCCTGTTTGAATTTCTTGTAGGCACCCCTTGTAGGATGTCTTGAGATCACCCAGTGGACATATACACCAAATTTCATGCTTTTTTGAGGTCGTCTTTGGTGTGTCTTTGGCCAATTGAATTGGCTATTTTGAATTTTTTCAAAAATTCACTTCCTGTTTGAAATTTTTTTAGGCACCCCTTCTAGGGTGTCATAGGATCACCCAAGGGACATGCATACCAAATTGCATGCTTTTATGAGGTTGTCTTTGTGTATTTTGAATCAACAGCCAATTAAATGGTTGGATATTTTTAATTTTTCAAAAGTTCACTTCCCATTTCCGTGGACGGTATTAGTCTTAGGATCACTCAGTGGACATATATACAAAATTTCATGCTTTTATGAGGTTGTCTTTAGTGTGTCTTGAATTAAGAGCCAATTGAATGGTCGGCCATTTTACATTTTTGCAAAAAATCACTTCCTGTTTTGACATTTTTGAAGGTACCTTTATAAGCATGACATGACACTGTCATATCTATGACATTATCATGTCATGAATCTGTCATAAATATTATTAACATGTCATAAATGTTTATGACCACTGTCATGAAGTTTCAATTACACCTTGTCATGACAACTTGACATTGTCTGGGTTGTCTTCATTATGACATCTTGGCATAACCAAAGTGACATTACCAGAAGTTGTCTTAGTTATGGCAAGTTGACATTATTTGGTTTGCCTGTAACAGGTTGATGTTTTTTTGAAGACTTTTGGAAACAATGCTAATTATTTCCAGGATTTTTCCCTAGCACAGTTTGAAACACAAACTCAAAGTTTTCAATGCTAATTTTTAGTTCCTTTTCCTCAGCATGCTCTTCACACTTTTTGGAAATCGATGATATCTTAGTCAGGGCTTTCATTACATCTGGGTAATGAAATAGGAGTGAGCGCACTGCATTGTTTATTTCCAAGCCTTGCTTTGATCATGCACTGGATAGAAACCCATGAAAAACTCATGGATTTCCTCCTCTAAAGGCATACCATTGTCATCTTTTGTGTGTGTGTGTGTGTGTGTGTGTGTGTGATTAGATGACCCATGACTGACCAAAAAATACTTTTTGTTTTAGGCTATGTGCTATAAAAAAAAAACTGTTTTTTGGTTTCTTAATGGAAGAAGCAACATCTCTCTTGCAGGAGAACTCTAGTAATCATCACTGCAATGTGATCCTCATTGGGTATGTACCTCTACTGACTACACAGTCCGTCTCTCTCTCTCTCTCTCTCACATTCCTCTTACGGCAACCACTTTGTAAACCAGTTCATATTCATTACATAAACTACAACAACAATAATAATAATAATAATACTACTAATAATAATAACAACAACAATAAATACTATGATTATTATACGGCTCTTTATAATGCTGTAGAATACTCCATTCACTTCAATGTGACTTTTAAATGTTCTACGGTCTGATCATTTTTAATAAGTAATGCTAAGTATAACAGACTGCTGTCAAGCACAAGTGAAACAGAACATCGCCTTAACAATCAGCTGATCAGTAATAGTTAACAGAATACCTCTTTTCCATGGACGGTATTAGCGTTGAATTAGCGTGAATGTTATCCTGCTTATGACACGGCTACCTAATGTAGGAATTATTAACATGCGACCTTGTTTATCACTGCTTTAACAGTAAATTTAATGATTAAGATGGCTAATACCGTCCAAAGAAAAGAGGTATTCTGTTAACTGTTACAGATCAGCTGATTGGTTAAGACAACGTTCTGTTTCACTTTTGCTTGACAGCGGTCTGTTATACTTAGCAACGGTCCGTTATTAAAAATACCGTAGAACGTTGGGGAGTCCCATTGAAGTTAATGGAGCATTCTACAGCATTATAAAGACCATGTAATAAAGAGTAGTATAGTAGGGTCATAAACCTCACTTCCGTGACCATCTTCTGGCTAATATGTTTTGACAACTGATTTGGCTTCTATACACCATTTATAAAAAATTTAGCCCCCATGTCCCTCGCAAAAATGTCGGCATTTTTTTCTAGAGGGCCGAATCCAAAATGGCTGCACGCGTCATCTTGAAAAAGTATTAAAGAAGTATTATTTCTACCAGAGCACCTACAGTTATGTATGAGTACATTATTTGTGGTAAATAGACCCTTAGAATTGTGATTCTGACATTATTTTGAGATTTCAACATCATCTTGGCCCTGAAATCCAAGATAGCCGCCATATGCTAATAAACAGAGTAGAAAAAGTAAGGAAACTTGATTTTGGCCCATTATATCTCCTCTTTAGTAAGACCAGTCTATAAAGTGTTACATATCATTTTCATCGTTGATCTGTCCCCTTTACAATGAGGTGTAGCTTGCAAGGATCGGGCAATCATGGAATGAGCAACGCAGCCAAACGTGTGAGCAGTGCCAACCAAAAATGTGCCAAAATGGCCTGATATACTGTTCTGTTGGTATAGCCTTTGCTTGGAGCATTGGAGATTGTACTCTCGCACAAAACTGAGGACAAGAATAAAAAAACATGTTGGCCATACACTTTACACTCAGTGTCAGGGCTCTCAGTAGTGTGTGGAAGATCCATAATGTTCCTCACAGTCTGTAGTGAGAGCCGGTTTTGGTACAGTTTAGTTGAACAAATCTTGTAAGTGTCTGGCAGGAAACCTACAGTTCCTTAGTGCAGCAAAAGTGAGAAACTGGTCTTCTTGAGGTGTGGTCTACACCACTCTATATGCTGGGACACCAACCTCAGTGTTGCTGCTTAGAGAAACCACAAACACAACATTTGCAGAACCCATGCTCAGGTGCTAATTTAGGCACACCACTGACTGGTAGTCACCTGGCAGCATTGAAGCTCAAAACAAGATGACTAGCAGCAGAACACCATTAGTGGCCATTTTGGCACATTTTTGGTTGGCACTACTCACACATTTGGCTGTCTTGCTCATTCCATGGTTACCCGATGCTTACAAGCTATACCTCATTGTAAAGGCGTCGAAGCAACGATGAAAATGATATAAAACACTTTACTGATTGGTTTGATTAAAGGGGAGATATAATGTGCTAAATTCAAGTTTCCTTAATTTTTGTGCTTGGTCTGTATAATTTTTCTTTTAACCAAAGCACCTAGAATGATGCATGAAGACTCTTTCTGGGGGCATCCGTGGAGTACCGGTCAGGGAGTTGGACTGGGGACCAAAGGGTGGGCGGTTTGACTCCCGGCCGGTGCAAAGAGGAGGGTGGGGGAGTGAATGTGCAGCGCCTCCCCATGTCCGGCACCCACGGATGCGGTGCCCTTGAGCAAGGCACCTAACCCCCAAACTGCTCCCCGGGCGCTGTACTAACGGCTGCCCACTGCTCCATGTGTGGGTGTACGCACCCTTCCCAACAACTGTGTGTGTCTGTATGCATGTATGTGTATACCCCCGGATGGGTCAAATGCAGAGAAAGAATTTCCTTCCCGAAAGACAAAATAAAGTGCTCTTACTCTTACTCTGAGGCAAATTGAGCAAAGAATTATGATTTTGACATCATGGTTGCTTCCTGTCTTTAGTGCCTAGTCCTGTGCTTCCTTGTCTCCTGTGTCTCCTGGGTTGTGCCCTGATTTGGATTGTGACACCATCCAATTCAACCATTCCGTCTGTGGCTGATTGACATGGGATGGTGCTTCAGGGAAGGATGGCGTAACGTTACTAGATATGCCTAGTAGTTGGCACGGAGGCAGTGTTGGCATAAGTTATCTTCAAAATGGATGAATGATTATTTCTTTTTCATGTTCTTCCAATTCACTGAACAAGCTTAAGCCATGGTGCTACTCTTTTGATCAGCATAAATGACTTGTCTTGTGAACTTGAATAGTTCCTGTTGGTGGGACGAATAGATAGGGAGTCAGTCTTAATGCTGATGCTGTGATATGCTTTCTTGGCTGGGAGGGCCCACAGTTCAGTTTTGGAGAGGTTTTGTTGGAGATGGTTATCTTTCATCCATGAAGAAAAGGATATAGCTAGGTATCATTTGCATAGCAGTGGAAGGAAAAGCCATGCGAGTGTATGACTGGGCCTCATGATGTTGCATACAAGGCAAAGAGGAGGGGCCCCAGAACCAAGCCTTGGGGTACTCTTGTGTTGAGGTGGTGTGTTTGCCCTAGCCATGACATGTTGAATGATCGATCGTCCAGTTAGATAGGATAGGATTCAAATCAGGAGTGTACTTTGCCATCAATGCCCATGCTTCTGAATTTGTTAAGAAGAATGCCCTAGTCACATTCTTTCCCAGATGGTGGCCATCTTGGTTTATGGGGACTGAATGATGTCTTAATGTCATAATCCTTATGCTCAGTTTGCATCAAAAAATGTTTCCCTGGGTCATTCTTGGTGTTTTGGTTGAAAAGTAAATTTATATATTATCAGATGGTGGCCATCTTGGATTTCAGGGCCAAGATGATGTTGAAATCTCAAAATGATGTCGGAATCACAATTCTAAGGGTCTAATTACCACAAATAATGTATTCATACATAATTGTAGTTGCTCTGGTAGAAATAATACTTCTTTAATACTTTTTCAAGATGACTCGTGCAGCCATTTTGGATTCGGCCCTCTGGAAAAAAATGCCGACATTTTTGCGAGGGACATGGGGGCTAATTTTTTTATAAATGGTCTATAGAAGCCAAAACAGTTGTCAAAACATATTAGCCAGAAGATGGTCACGGAAGTGAGGTTTATGACCCTACTAGTATAGAGAGCAACACTGCCTTACATTACCATAAGACTTACTTATCGTTGGTGCCTCATTAGACAGTGAGGACATTATATTACAGTTGTGTTAAGATGAGATGTATTAGTTATCATGAAGGTATAGACCAGTTTGGAATTTGTGAGCAATTTTGTGATGTTACTCTATGTCTGTTCCTCTCCTAGAAGGCAATCTTTCTCAGGAATTTTTCCAGTCGAGATTCAAATAAAGGAAGATGATGTCATTGAGAGACAACTGGGGTGCTGGGACCTTGTGTGTTTGCTTTGCCCCAGAGTTGAGTCTCTGTTGGGAAGTGGTTCAATGATCAATGCCTCATCAACCCACTCTGTGCCATCTTCATTAGACTCTGATTTGTAATTTAAGTTGGATCAATTGCTTATTGATGTGATCATATAATTGAATTGGGATCATAACCTAGAAACTATGATTAAGGTTCTGTAAGTAAACTGTAACAAAGATTAATATTTTAATAATTTTATAAGGCAAGTAAGGCCTAAAACAAAGAAAGAGGTAGAACTTACATTTTTACACATCTTGAGAGTATTTCACTCCAAATATGCCTCATATTGGTGTCATGGTGATACTTTTTTTTACTGAGTAATTTGCAGTAAATATAATAATATGCACACAACTAACATTGCGCTAGCTACTTAAAAGTGAATTCAGTGATTACATTATATGTGGTTTGTAGCACTTTTTATAACATTAAGGTCAGTGCTTAATTTATAAAGCATAGAGGATGAGTGGCTCCGGTGCGGGAAAAAAAGAGGCACAATACATGCCTTATCTATCACTTTTTAGCTTTCTTGACATTGTCTGATGCATAATATGCGTAGCTTGTAAGTTGTAATGTTCGCCAATTTAAAGGCAAGTTCCAATCCTGCATGTAAATTAAAAAATATAGCAAATCTATATTTCTATACCTATAGCAAATGCATAAAGTTGTAACAATCAGGCCAGGGGCTCAGATTATTACCATTATAAAATTACGGGTTCAAGACTGACTAGGCCTAAATAGCCAACGGTAATAATAATATTTCGTGGGTCAATGAGGAAACACAGGCTATGACAAAGGAGCATATGATTATCAAAATATATTTTCACCCACACACACACAATCACGCACATATCACAGACATTACATACACCCCCAGTGTCCAACACAGTTCGTTATTGTTCCCAACTGAATGCGTCCACAAGGAATGACTTGGGCATTCGCAAAGAACAGTCTTTTACGCGCTTGTTGCGCATGCTTATCCATCAGTCCAAGCAATAACGTCGGCGTTAATAATCCCAACACAAACGTAATCCAAACTGGTCAACAAAAGAAAAGTAGATTCCCCAGTGACGACGGGAGCTCCCAAACATACAAAAATACACCAGTCTTACCGGTGTAACAAGCCGTCTGGTTTCACCACCTACTGGTTTCCTAGCCTTTCCAGATGTCATGAATACACATTAGCTGCATGGCCATTAGCAGATTCGTTACAATGTCATCATGATTTACTTATGTTTCCTTGGTGCATGTCAATAAAATCAAATTGTATTAAATAGTATGGTGATTAGTGTGTCGTGAGGAAGCTTAGAGAGGGTATGTGGTATTTTCTTTCTTTGATTCATACATAAAACAATACGTCTCTCACTGAATTCGAAATCAGTATTCAAAAGACAAGAAAGTGTCCCAGCGCAATTTTTTAACCATTGTACCACGCTTACGCTTATATATTCACAACAATAACAACACTTCACCCAAGTAGGCTAGAGGTCCTGTATAGGCCTATAGCCTGATGTGTTTCAAGTTATGTGCAACAACGTTCAACTAAGTGACCATGTTTGCTCAACGAGATACGACTGACCATTATTGTCAACTGCATCACTCATGTCCAACGGAAACATAGATATAAATCTGCCTACAAGTGCTCACTGAAGTATTTTGTAGACATTTTTCATAACGTGACAGTGGGTCACCAGTTGTTTTGGAATTACTTTACCGAAAGAAGATACGCTACCAGACCACAGGTGCGCTCGATTGCGCTATGATAGACAGCAAAGTGCATAACTGGGTACAACCACTGAAGAATATTATCGCTAATACGACAAAAGTCATGGTAGCAAGTTGTTGCACAACTTGAAAAACATCAGGTGGCTTATGCAGGACATAGACTACTTGGGGTAAGTCTTGTTACTGTCTCTAACATTGAGGCACAAGCGTGGCACAATGGTCACAGACTTGCGCTCAGGACAACGTTTGACTTTTGAATCCTAAGTTCCAATCCAGTGAGACGTTTTTTTTAAATGTTTGAAATAAAGAAAGAAAATACCATGTAACCTCTCTAAGCTTCGTCACAACACACTAATCACTATACTATTTAATAGAATTCGATTTTATTGACATGCACCAAGGAAACACAAGTAAATCATGATGATATTGTAACGAATCTGCTAATGGCCATGCGGCTAATGTGTATTCATGACATCTGGAAAGGCTAGGAAACCAGTAGGTGGTGAAACCAGACGGCTTGTTACACCGGCTCGGTGAACCCGATGACGGAGGGCTTTTACAATCCGAGTCCGGTATGTTATAGTCCGGTGTTTGGTGGCTTTGAGCTAATTCCACCGATAGCTTCTCAAAAAGTGCACTTTCAGGGTCGACGTTCCCAGGTCTCCAGCAGACTCCCTGAGCCAAAAACGCGCCGCCATTCTAGGTTACTTCCGCGCTTAAAATACATTCAAAAGTCCGTGTTGACATCAGCTGATAGCCACGTCAGCTGTCAGTCAAGACAGTCAGCTGACGGGTTTGACATCTGACGTCGGATACTCCACAAAACTTAAACAGACAACATACAGACATTGGCTAACAGGGGAACAGGTCCATAATACAGGATGGGAAATAATACATAGAAACACTTCAACAGGTCACTGGTAAAACCTTATTACTAATCCAGTTCTTTAGAAAAGTGAATCCTTAATAACATATGTGGAGGTGCCACAAAGTCATCCGAAATGCGTGCTGCAGTTTGAAAGTGTGCTCAACCTGCTCGTGCCCTTCTTCTCCCCATGTCTGTGTGAAACATCAGCAAAAGCAAGCAGCCTGCGAGACACTCGAGACACTCAACATTTTCCAACAGAAAATGTTCAATACAAATGAACTTGATGATTTTTTGCGCCTTATACGCTATCGTTTATCATGTTTATTTAGATCGAGCATCTAAGTTTGGGCATCTAACAGATGGGGAATATAGTTTCCAACTGCTTTAGCGTTTAAAAATTTTATTACGCAGATTCCTGATATTGATTCTAAATATTATTTTCACGTCATTTAAGACATGGAGATGACTTTAACCTGAAAACGCAATCCAACGTCATCTAGTCATAGTAGGCTCAGATTAAACATTTTTTGGGGAAGCTGGTGTGCATATGAGCGAGGACCAATTAAATATATATTGTTAGTCAAGAGAGGTGGCGGATCACCGGAGCCCCTTCAAATTAAGCCCTGATTCTCTCCTTATGACTCACCAGCTCTTCTTTGGTCACTGTAAAAAAAACTCTAGTCTCTGTAACACACACTGGCTCGGAATAATGGTACATTAGAACTGTCACTAGTTGGGTTTACATGGACAATTCTAATCGAAATAGAAACTGAATAACTCCTTAATCAGAATAGAAATCACCAATGTAAACACCCTGATCGGAATGGATTTTTGGTACAAATAAAATTGTAATCGGAATATAAGGGGTTTATTCTATTCTGGTTGCCTGTGAACAATCATGTAAACGCTCGATTGGAATAAACTTTTATACAACATTTAGCCAACCATGGAAAACTTTGGGACTATGTGGGTTGGTAACAGCAACGTCAGTCCGCTGATAAAACTGCAGTTTTCTGCTCACCTCATTCAAAATTTGCCTGCTTCAGTGTGATGAGTTACCTGCATTTGGTTACCTCCTAGCCGCATAAAATTGATTACCATTTTGAGGTGATTTAAAAAAAAAAGGCTAAATGGACGCTTATGTCACATGACCAACGTAACGTCTGATCAGAATAGAATCATTCTGCATGTAAACACACGTTTCAGTCAGAATAGTTTTAATCAGAGTAGAACCAAAGATACTTTGAAGGGCGCTTTGCTTTGAAAAAGAAGCTTGCCCCGAACAATAACAGTTGGCTTTATGACCTATTATCACTGACTGCAGCTATCTTAAAATAGACCTACAGAATCTTTAGATTAAAGGTGAGATGAGCTTGCCAATGTAGTATCCAAACGTTACATTTAGTTTACCATTTCAGATAAACATCCCCTACAAAGCACGAATTTGTTTATCTGCATGATATTGTCTATAATGTCTATAATATCAAGCTGTACGATGAATAGGGAAACATTTTGTGTGAATGTCAATCCATGAAATCTGCCAAGGAGCGTTATATTCAATTATATTCAAAGCTCTGGTCACTACAGTCATAAATATATCATCTCAACCCAAAACAATGATAATAATGAAATAGCCTAGAGAAAAAAACATGGCGGCAACCTTCAAATTGACAGTGTGGTTACGAGTATGTAATATAATTAAATAAACAAACAATGTCCAAGTTTTACTATTTATAATTGAAAATGTTTATCTTGTTATTTTAAGTATGTCACATGGCTAAAATACACGTATCATAAGCGCCAATTTTAGCTTGTTAGCTCACACTGTTGACTTGACAGCATCGTGCCTTGTCTTTTGGACACCACAATAATGAGAATGCATGGGTGCAGGTTATACAGGGGTATAATACTGGCAAAACTGGCATAGTGTAACAAAAGTTCCACCCTACCCCTATACAAGCTAAGCATAAATCACTGAATGATTTAAACATAATAATTAAAACTCGCAAAAAATGTCTCACCTCAGAAAGAGAAAGCAATTTCACAACGCTTGCATTTCACTGCAGCAATAACGTTAAGGTGTGTAATTAATGTACTTCTGGGAACTAATCGTCGCTCCATGAGCCCCATTGTTGTGAGAGAAAAAAATTGAACATTGAGGTCAATGGAGTTGTTGCAACTCTCTCTCTCTATGGCTCTGAGCTGACCTACTCAGTCATTGTTTTTTTTGTTTGTTTGTTTATGTTAAGATCAAAATGAGGTTGTGGTGAAATAAAGTTTTTATGACTGTTGATTCTGGTTTGTATGGAGAATTTAGACTTGTGCAAATCGCCTATAGGTGAGGGCTTCAAATTCATAAAGCTTAAATGAATTGACCAATTAATGGATATTTTTAAGTAACTTCCTGCAAAACAATAAAGGATTTTAATACCATTGTCTCATTTTACTCTTTAAATTTTTGGCCAAATAATTCATCAGGCCATACAGCCTATTCATGAAGGCAATTGTCATGTGTGTAAACAGAGCTGTAAAACTCTGCTACTTGCTTAATTGTTCATTAAAAACCCAAAGAACTCTTTGCAATGCTTCATAACAGAATTGGAGTGAGAAAGGTCACTCACAAAGGCAGGAGTGAGGCAAAATGCTCCCCTTTCTTAGCCTGAGGTCTGTCCAGTTTTGGAAGGTTTTTTAAGCCATCTGCAATCCTAGTCGAATATTTAGGCTGTGTCCATGGCATCATCTCATCTAATTAAATTTGATACCCATTTCGTCAATATAGCTTGAAAATTCAGGATATGGCAGCCTTCTATCGAGCACCTCTTCTATGGAATTCTATTCCTCCCTACATTCGCGAAGCGGACACTCTCAATACCTTTAAGTCTAGACTTAAAACCTTCCTTTTGACATTTCCTATAATTAGGAGTGGGCCATGGCATATCACCACTCCTCTTGGGCTTTCCTGGGAGGGCTACCTCTGCTGTTTTTCCAAGGCGGCCACTGACCACCCCTTTCTGGGTTGGTGAGATGCCATGTACCATACCTTAGTTATGCTGCGATAGCCTAGTGCTGCCACCTTCTGCACACTTGCCATCCTCTTTCTCCTCTCTCTCTCTCCCTCTCCTCACTCTAGCTAGATTATATGACACATATCATGAAGTGATATCCTCCTAGATTGGCCTAATCCTCTTGTTTCTGTTTCTTTTTGTTTCTCTTGCCTCCTCTGCTCCGACGCACTGGCTGAGTGATGAACCTCCCGTACCTCCCTGCCACCAACCCTACCCCACTACGGATGCTGACCAACCTCCCCGGAGCCACACACCAGGACCATCCTCCCCTTTTCTCTGAGGCCCGTGATGGAACTGGCCTGATGGCCCCCTGATGACCACTACTTAGATGGCGACCAACACCCAATGAACTCTGATCCCACTCCAATTACTGACTAATCCCACACTCCAACTACTGACTCAACTACTGAAACATCCCTTGGCCCTGACTGTACACAAACTATGTGTATATCATCTCTGACTACATTCAGTACTCATACTGTTTTGTGTTAACCATGGTCAATCTATGCATCAGACTTTACGGATACTTTATTAGGCCCCACGCAGGTAGGCTGAGTCCATGAGGCGTGGATCTGCCCAAGGTTTCTTCCTACATAACAAATTATTTACAAAGCGAGGGAGTTTTTCCTTGTCCCTGATTCTCATGGATGCTTCCCGTACTGTCTGTAAAGCGCCGCAAGACAATGTACTGTATTTGTGCGCTCTACAAATAAAATTGAATTGAATTGAATTGAATTGAATTTTATACTGAATGACTTTAAACCGGAGATGACCGCTACACGCGATAATAGGGATGCACCGATACCGATACCAGTAACGGGTATCGGGCCGATACTTCCTTAAAATACTTGTACTCATATTCGTACATAAACTGCCGATACCACTCAACAATGAATGGACTATTTTCACCGCATCAAAAATGAACACACTAGGTGTGTGTCCTAAACGACTTCCGCCTCTGGGGGGAGACAACGACTTCCCTGATCTGTTAGCGTCTCTGGCTTGTAGCGAGTGAGAAACTGAAAGCATTAGACAATGGAGCACATTTTCCAGTGGGACAAATCACAAATGTAACACCCACAAACGTAATAACTTCCCACAAACATAATAAACCACAAACGTAATAAAAATATGCACTTTTAAAATGTAATAATCCTGCAAACGTAATAATTTCCCATAAACGTAATAACAGTCGCCTACTGTTAACGTAATAAAAAATTTCCCACAAACGTAATAATTATTACGTTTGCAGGAAATTATTACATTGGTGGGAACATGAAAAAACTTATTACGTTACCCTCCCATAAACGTAATAAATCACAGATTTGGTAAAATTGTTACCGTTTTATCAGATGTAGGACTTATATTTGTCAGTGAACTTATATCTCTAACCATGTAGCCAGCTGTCAGCTTAAAACCTGATACAGTGGCTTGCTGCATATGTTTATTCCCTCAATTGTTTTTTAAATGCAGTTTTTCCTAAAGAACTACCTGACCCGTGGCATTGAGGATGATTAAATGTTTATGGAATGTTGGTCTCAAGAGCCCACATCAACTTAGCTTATAACCAGTCATTTGTGATTTGCACCCCCATGATAAAAAATGCGCGCACATCAGTGGCACAGGTGCTGGACCAAACATATGATAACTGAAAGGAAAATAAAGGTCCGCAACACTGTTTGATGCTCCCAAGAATTTAATAGCACAACGACTAGACTAGCACATTGATACGAACCAAGGCTCGTTTTGGCCCGTACCATTGAGGAGAGTCCACACGTGGATATAAGTTTTAAGTAAAAGATATTTATTAAAGTAAATGAAGTTGAAAATAGGAAAGTAAATAATGTGGTGCAATGAAATGATAGTAAGTGTCAGTATAGATGAGCTGGAACAAAGCAAAAATGTAGTGTAAATCAGGTAGGTGGAAAACGCCAAACAAAATCCAAAATGCAAACGCTGCTGGCGGAGAGGAGGAACCCCGGACCTCTAACCGGCAACCCTTAAATGCCGGGGACAATCAAGAAGATTGGTCACATGACCAGGACCAGCACAACCCCCAACCACGCCAGCCTGAAATAAACAAAGAGAAAACAGGACCAACAGGGGGCGGCATACGGGCTTGCCCGTAACACCTCCCCATAAAGACAGAGGACCCACAAAAGGACCTCTGTCCACTGGAGAATTACAGAAAAACAAATACTAATATGAACTATGTAAATCTCATTCAGTCACGCACTCTTAGACGCACACACATATGCCCAACAGTGTACAAAAAGTCACTCAAGTTAGTTCAAGCCACCACCAACACCCATAGTGTACCAAACCATTCACCCCAGTCATAGAAAACTGTTGCCTCCTCACAGCTCTCCGTTAGAGATACCTGCCACAGGGAAAAGTTGGGGAAGAGCTGCAGAAGAGACAGACAAAACATTTTTGACATTTAAGTTGTAGCGCAAGGGGCGCGAGACAAAGTGTCTGCCAACACATTATCAACACCCCTAATATGTCTAATCACCAGGTTATATGGCTGAAGAAAAAGAGCCCAACGCATAAGGCGCTGGGAAGGACTTTGCAAAGAGTGTAGGAAGGTGAGGGGGTTGTGGTCCGAATAGACCACCACCAGAGCACCCCCACCCAAATACACATCAAAAAACTGGAGAGCCCAGATAAGAGCCAGCGCTTCCTTCTCAATCGTAGAATAATTTACTTGATGTTTATTAAATTTTCTAGAAAAGAAAGACACCGGCCGCTCAACCCCGTCGACATCTGTCTGCAACAAAACAGCACCGGCACCCACCTGGCTAGCATCAACCTGTACCTGAAAAGGCTGATCTAAACGGGGAGCAGCCAGGACAGGCGCCGTGCTCAACAGGAGCTTAACATTATCGAAGGCCTTCTGACAGGCCGAAGACCATTCAAACTTAGCCTTGGCTTTTAACAAGTTGGTTAATGGGGACACCACAGTTGAGAAATTAGCACAAAAATTCCTGTAATACCCCACCATACCCAGGAATCTCATTAACTCTCTCTTGGAGGCAGGAGGCGGGAATGAATCGATGGCCTGGACCTTTGCACGCACTGGCTGCACCTGCCCCTGCCCAACCACCTTACCAAGATAAGTTACTGTGGCCCTCGCGAATTCGCATTTAGCCAAGTTGACCGTCAAACGGGCCTCCAACAATCTCAAAAACAGCGCACGGATGTGACCTACGTGTTTTTCCCACGTATCGCTGTACACCACCACGTCGTCTAAATACACCGCGCAACCTTCCAGGCCCGAAACCACGCGGTTCATGAGGCGCTGGAAGGTTGCCGGGGCGTTCCTAAGGCCAAAACTCATCACGGTGTAGGAATATAACCCCGATGGCGTTACAAATGAAGAGATCTCTTGAGCACGACGAGACAAGGGAACTTGATAATACCCCTTTAAAAGGTCAAACTTGCTGACAAATATAGCCGCACCCACACGATCTACGCAGTCCTCCATCCTGGGAAGGGGAAAAGAGTCAGGTTTAGTTATGCTGTTCAGTTTGCGATAGTCTGTGCAAAATCTATTGGTACCATCTGGCTTACTCACCAGCAAACACGGAGAGGCCCAACACGAATTTGACGGCTTTGCCAACCCATGGTCCAAAAGATACCTTACCTCTGACTCTAAACACTTCCCCTTCTCAGGAGCGACGCGATAAAAACGTTGGCGTATCGGTGCTGCCTCCCCCACATCTATATCGTGTTCAATCCAATGCGTACGCGAGGGAGTGTCACCGAACAATGCAGGAAACTCGGATATCAACCGTTTCAACTGCTCACCTTCAGCATCAGCCAAATGACCTAAAAGAGATGACAAATCTGCCAACATCTCAGAATTTTTTAGTCTAGGCTGAAAAACAGAGTCATCAGGAGCACACACACATCCTCATCAGAGCACGCTGCCACCATGCCCGGAGACCCAGACCGGACTGGCTCACTGACCAACACCCCTACTGACTTGACTCCAGCATCGTCTCCATCCCCTGTCAAAGAAGACCGACAGAAATAAGGCTTTAACAGGTTTATATGGCAGAGTTGAGATGACCGCCTGCGATCTGGAGTCGAAACCAAGTAGTCTCGCTCAGACACCCGCTTCACAACTGAATAAGGCCCAGAGAATTTCGCCAAAAAAGTCGAGCCTGGGATGGGCAACAAAGCTAGCACCCTATCCCCAGGACTAAACTGCCTCAAAACTGCCTTCTGATCAAACCAGGTTTTCATTTTCTTCTGAGCTTTGGCCAAATTCTCAGACGCCATTCTAGCAGCCAAGAACAACTTACGGCGGAAGCCACTGATATAGTCAATGAGGTTAGACGGCGGCTCCGAATTCCCCAAATCCCCTTGAAGCACAGCTAGTGGACCACGGACCTCATGACCAAAAACCAGGTCATTGGGGCTGAACCCTGTGCTCTCCTGGGTAACCTCACGTGCCGCCAACAAAAGCCAAGGAAGCCCTTCCTCCCAATCCCGACCCAACTCTGTACAATATGCACGAAGTAATGATTTTAAAGTCTGGTGCCAACGCTCTAAGGCCCCCTGACTTTCCGCATGGTAAGCACTGCTTAACTGATGAGTAACACCCAATTGGCTACAAACCTCCATTAAACATGTTGGATGTAAAGTTGGATCCCCTATCCGTTTGAATAACCTTTGGAATGCCGAAGATGGAAATAAACTGTGTCAGTGCCTTCACTACCAACCTGGTGGTAATAGACCTCAACGGATAAGCTGCTGGATAGCGAGTGGTCTGACACATCACAGTCAACAGATAGAGGGAACCTGACTTGGAGGGACTTAACTCACCAACACAGTCTACAATTAAATGCTCAAAAGGCTTACCAACAGCTGGAATTGGATACAGCGGAGCAGGCTTAATCACTTGATTAGGCTTCCCAGTTAACTGACATGTGTGACAGGTCTTAATAAAATGGGCAATATCTTTTCTGACCCGAGGCCAATAAAAACGTCGCATGACACGGTCATAAGTCTTCCTGACCCCTAGGTGGCCAGACAGTTCACCATGAGCCGTCTCTAGGACCAGGTCCCGATACTTAGTTGGAATGACAACCTGATAGACTGGGCTAGCTAACTCTTCGCCACTAAAGGGTAGCCATTTACGCATTAACAGGTCATCCTGTAAAAAGTAACCACTAGTAACCTGATCAATCTGCTCTTTTGGCTGAACTGCTGCCAGCAGATCAGTCAACCCAGAATCCTCTCGCTGTGCTGCACTCAGCTCACTACGAGTCAACGGTGTAGGCAAGGATGGCATACAAACAGATTTTTCTGACTTACGGCTAACCACACCAGTGTCTTCAGAATCCCTAGAACGGCTCATTGCGCGAGTCACTGCACAGGCTGGAAAAACATCTGAAAAATCAACACAGGCATCAAGTTCAGAAATAGATGGCACATTTTTAACAACAGGTGGTGGTGCATCATCACGCCAAACTCTCCCCCCCGCCAGGTTATTCCCAAGTAGCATTCCTACTCCCTCTACAGGCAAGGACGATCTGACAGCAATTGTTACTTCACCTTGCACCAACTCTGACTGCAGGATGACCCGGTGTAAAGGAGCAGAAAAAGTGTGCATACCTATACCTTTAATCAACACATTACAACCCGTACTGGATTGTGATGAAAATGGCAAGATGGACTCCAGTATAAACGATTCAGATGCCCCTGTGTCGCGGAGAATTTTAACAGCCTTCTTATCTGAACTGCCAACCAGAGAGACAAAGCCCTCAGTGATAAATGGAGCATAATCATGCTCAACATCCCCCACTAAGTCAAAACTTTTCTCAGACTTTCCCTCAGACCCAGCACACTCTTTAACCTCATTTACTGGAGCTGCACACCCAACCGGCCTAACGTCATCAAACACAGGTGAAGCCGATGTAACAGTTTGCTCTGACTGAGTAACACAATTGGCTAGCACAACAGGCTTACCAGATCCATATTGATTACCTGCTTTATTTCTTGAGCGCAAAACCGGACACTCTTTCTTCCAATGTCCTCGCTCAAGGCAATAATGACAGTTTGAACCTGAATCAACTTTAGACTTAAGCCTCGTTCAGATTGGCATCCCAAATCCGATTTTTTCATATCCAGATTGTATCTAGAATTGATTTCGGGTGGTCTGAACAGCAGAAAACCACATGAATTCCGATTTTTTCCGAATCTGTTACGTCCCTACATACCCATGTGGTGTCAATTGCGATTCATATCGGATATGCTGCGATCTGAACAGCTTTTCCACATGGGATAAGATTTCACCGTGTCACTTGCGTCATTTGTCACGTGACACAAACATCAACACGTGGAATGCAGATGGACGGAAGTGAGAGATCAATGTAAATTCTCCTTTTAAAAAACAGTGTCGTTTGCTATAACAACGTGTCAGTGCGCGTTATGGATTTGCCGCAAGTTGGAGTTTACCTCGCGTGTGGAAAGCAAGGTTTACCTCGCGTGTGGAAAGCAACGTCAGTGAAAGTTTTCAACCACGCATCAGAAAGGCCACTAACAGCTGTGCTGGACTGCATTGATGCACTGAAATAAAGATGAGTAACTTTATTCTTCCATCTCTGATACTTCCTTGTTACTTGTAGCTGTGTGCTACGGCCCCACTTAACCATCTGAGAGAGAAACAACCAGCATTCTACCCTCCGCGGGTTTGTTTATTATTTGTGGGCATGATGCGTTGGGGTACCATAGTAACCCACGTGGATATGGCAGGTGATTAGCGGACATGGAGATCCGATATGACAAGCAATGTGAACGCGGTCGATAGAGAGATCTGATGTTGATCAGATATGCTAAAAATCAGATTTGGAGTGCAGTCTGAACATAGCCCTAATGCCTGAATCACGCCTGGGAGAAACAGGCCTAATGCCAGCAGAAAACCGCCCCTGATATTCCCTCGGCCCATAACCGCTTCCAGAAAATTCTCTGTTAACAGGCTTGTGAATCAAGACAAACTCATCCGCTAAAATAGCCGCCTCAAATGAAGTTTTTGCCTTATGCTCATTGATATACAAAGCTATTCGATCCGGAACAATATTTTTGAACTGATCCAACACCATCAATTCACATAAAGCATCAAAGTCACTTACGCCCTCTGCTGACAGCCAGCGGCGAAAATGCGTGTTAAGTTCTCTCACAACTTCAGCATGAGCCTGCTTATCCCCTTTCCGCCAGCTCCTAAAGCGCTGACGGTAGGCCTCTGCCACCAACTCGTATGCTTTTAGGACAGCGTCTTTAACAGATTTATAGATTTTCCTCTCAGATGCAGATAGAGAAATATAGGCTTCCTGGGCCTTACCAACAAAAACAGTCTGCAAAAGTAGCGTTTTCTCTGAGTCATTCCACCCTCTATCGTCGGCTACGCTCTCAAACAAAGAGAAAAAAACATCGAGATCTTCTTCATTGAAACGGGGCAGCAGCTTTGTCATTTGAGCGATATTTGTACCCACTGAACGACTACCATTACCATTTTCAGATTGTCCAAGCTTACCCTCTGCAATTAATCGTAAACGCTCCGATTCATGAGTCAGTTTTTTCTCCTCCAATTCCATAGCCAATCTTTTCTCTTCCAATTCATGAGCCCGACGAATTTTTTCCATTTCAACATTACTGTCATACTCCTTTTGTTTTAGTTCACACTCAAGCTCAAACTTCCTCTGTTTATTCTCCATCATCAATAACTCTTTACGCTGCTCAAATGTTAATTCACCTTTTGAACTCGGTAACGTTATTTTTTTACTTGACGCCGGCTCCATGGTTTTCGGTGTCGACGTTGCCTCAGGCTCCGGCTCTGTCGTTACTTTAGGATCTAACATAATTTCATCAGCAGACAAGATTTCTCTGTCTATGAGCCTTGGTCTTACAAAATCTCTAAGCTCTTGCAACTTACAACCTTTCCCCAAAGTAACCTCAATGTCATAATGTTCGGCTATCTTGCGAATATTATCCTTCGTGAGAATCTCAAATAGCGCGTCCGTAGGCGCAACCAGAAACTTATCAACTGCATCCATTGTAAGCTAACTTTACAGTACACACAGCGTGGCGTAATACAACCCTGAACCAACAAATTAACGTTACAAATATGCTTTACAGCAAGGTGACTACAACCTCACAAAATTCAATACGAATTCAATAGCAAATAGCCTACGTGACTGATTAAATCATAACCAAACAGATAGGTTAAAAGTGCAAAGCTGGCATTGACTGCGATAACTGAAAACAAACGAGTGAGGAGTTCCCTGTATCTAACTCACAAACACACTAAATAAGCTACAACCTGCGTCTTCCTGCGATCCCCAAGAGCTGAGATTTTTATTACACGATACCACTGGCAGAGATCTATCCGGGCGTTAGCCCCTCAAGTCTACAACCACGGCTGTGTCCTCAACCCAGGGCTTCGCACGCCCCCCAAAAAAACTTTTTAGAAAACGCAGAGCGGCCTACAATCTAGCACAGGGATAGCATTACTCCAAAAAAAACGATCGCAACCAATGCCAAAATGCACTTACCTCTCTCCTTGATTATCGAACAAAAACAGCTCAGTGCTTCTTAAGCTGGTTTCCTCCTCTCCAGCGCGTAGGAAAAATAAACCAAAGAAACGAATAAACAAAAATCCACGTTGGCTCTCAAAATGTCTGTTCTTGTCTAGGGGAAGGCTGCACTCAAGCACACCTTTGAACCAATTGCTCATGCAAATTAGCCACTACTAGGGGTTGCGTCCTAGGACCGCCCACCCATTCACAAAAACAGCAAAATAACTTACCCACAAATGGCATAAGCTACACAAAAACCAAAGAACTCCTGACGAAATGTTTTAAAGGACGAGCTCCCATCTGATACGAACCAAGGCTCGTTTTGGCCCGTACCATTGAGGAGAGTCCACACGTGGATATAAAGTTTTAAATAAAAGATATTTATTAAAGTAAATGAAGTTGAAAATAGGAAAGTAAATAATGTGGTGCAATGAAATGATAGTAAGTGTCAGTATAGATGAGCTGGAACAAAGCAAAAATGTAGTGTAAATCAGGTAGGTGGAAAACGCCAAACAAAATCCAAAATGCAAACGCTGCTGGTGGAGAGGAGGAACCCCGGACCTCTAACCGGCAACCCTTAAATACCGGGGACAATCAAGAAGATTGGTCACATGACCAGGACCAGCACAACCCCCAACCACGCCAGCCTGAAATAAACAAAGAGAAAACAGGACCAACAGGGGGCGGCATACGGGCTTGCCCGTAACAACATTGTGTTAATGAATTCTTGGGAGCATCAAACAGTGTTGCGGACCTTTATTTTCCTTTCAGTTATCTTGTGGGAATATGTCACGTTTTGTGGAATTTCATCCATGGGGGGCTATAAAATAAATGAATTTATATGTACATTTAATGACTGTACAACCATTGACCTGTAGATGGTGCTATTAAGCGAAAGGTTACTGGTTTGGGATGATAGGCCTACTGTCTCACACACACACACACACACACAGGGCAGAGAATGTGCAGAACTGAGCGGCGGTCATATTTTGTACCGCCATACGGTACATTTAGTTTTCATTTGAGTTGTGTGGAATTGTTGAAGTCAGAGATTCGTACAGTTTACATGTACCAAGCCGAAGCCTTTGTGTGGTCCAGGGTCCACATCTTTAGTAATTTTTTTAAAAAAAAAGTTAAGTTAAGTTAAGTTTAGTTAAGATTTTTTTTTTAAAGTTAAGCTTTTTTAAGTTTTGATTTAGGCTCAGAGTTCAGTGGTGTATGATGGCATGTCAATGTTTTCACCAAAGATGTAAAGTAATCGAAATGTGTTCAGTTTACATCAAGTCTCAGCCTACTTCATTCAATGCTATGCCTTTGTGTGGTTCAAGGCCCACATCTTTTGAAAACAAGATCTTTTTTAGTTAGTTTATTTGACATTTAACCATTGTGCATTGTAACACCCACAAACGTAATAACTTCCCACAAACGTAATAAACCACAAACGTAATAAAAATATGCACTTTTAAAATGTAATAATCCTGCAAACGTAATAATTTCCCTTAAACGTAATAACAGTCGCCTACTGTTAACGTAATAAAAAATTTCCCACAAACGTAATAATTATTACGTTTGCAGGAAATTATTACATTGGTGGGAACATGAAAAAACTTATTACATTACCCTCCCATAAACGTAATAAAACACAGATTTGGTTAAATTGTTACCGTTTTATCAGATGTAGGACTTATATTTGTCAGTTAACTTATATCTCTAACCATGTAGCCAGCTGTCAGAGCTTACAACCTGATACAGTGGCATGCTGCATATGTTTATTCCCTTAATTGTTTTTTAAATGCAGTTTTTCCTAAAGAACTACCTGACCCGTGGCATTGAGGATAATGAAATGTTAATGGAATGTTGGTCTCAAGAGCCCACATCAACCTAGCTTAAACCAGTCATTTGTGATTTGCACCCCCATGGTAAAAAAATTAAAATGCAATATTATACTGCTTTAATTGCCAATATCTTTAGATCAGATGTTATGAACTGCACCAAATTTAATGTGTATGATGAAGCTGACATCTTGTGGGAATATATGCGTGCACATCAGTGGCACAGGTGCTGGACCAAACATATGATAACTGAAAGGAAAATAAAGGTCCGCAACACTGTTTGATGCTCCCAAGAATTTAATAGCATGACAAGACTAGCACATTGTGTTAATGAATTCTTGGGAGCATCAAACAGTGTTGCGGACCTTTATTTTCCTTTCAGTTATCTTGTGGGAATATGTCACGTTTTGTGGAATTTCATCCATGGGGGGCTATAAAATAAATTAATTTATATGTACATTTAATGACTGTACAACCATTGACCTGTAGATGGTGCTATTAAGCGAAGGGTTACTGGTTTGGGATGATAGGCCTACTGTCTCACACACACACACACACACACACACACACACACACACACACACACACAGGGCAGAGAATGTGCAGAACTGAGCGGCGGTCATATTTTGTTCCGCCATGCGGTACATCTAGTTTTCATTTGAGTTGTGTGGAATTGTTGAAGTCAGAAATTCGTACAGTTTACATGTACCAAGCCGAAGCCTTTGTGTGGTCCAGGGTCCACATCTTTAGTAAATTTGGGTTGGGGGGAGGGGATAGTTAAGTTTAGTTAAGATTCTTTTTTTTAAGTTAAGCTTTTTTAAGTTATGATTTGGGCTCAGAGTTCAGTGGTGTATGATGACATGTCAGTGTTTTCACCAAAGGTGTAAAGTAATTGAAATGTGTTCAGTTTACATCAAGTCTCAGCCTACTTCATTCAATGCTATGCCTTTGTGTGGTTCAAGGCCCACATCTTTTGAAAACAAGATCTTTTTAGTTAGTTTATTTGACATTTAACCATTGTGCATATTGCAGACATACTGATTCACCTAGACCATGGACTATTCCTCTACCTAGTCTTTCATTAATTTTATTGGCATAAAGTATTTGCATTGTAAGGCATCTATTTTTGACACAACCCCTTTTAGTGCTAAACTTAGCATATGCTATTCATCCACATTGTCATTTGTGGTGAGGATGAATAAATGTTAGTTTGAAAATATGCACGCACAAATCAAACTTTATCAATAAAAACAATTGAGGGAAGCGATAAAACATTATGCAGCATGGCACTGAATCAGGTTTTAAGCATAGACAGCTGGCTACATGGTTGGAGATACGAGTTCATGGACAAGTAAGCTCCTATATATGATAAAACAGTAACAATTTCACCAAATCTGCGATTTATTACGTTTATGGGTAATAATTATTACGTTTGTGGGAAATTTTTTATTACGTTAACAGTAGGCAACTGTTATTACGTTTATGGGAAATTATTACGTTTGCAGGATTATTACATTTTAAAAGTGCATATTTTTATTACGTTTGTGGTTTATTACGTTTGTGGGAAGTTATTACGTTTGCGGGTGTTACAGTGCATATTGCAGACATTCACCTAGACCATGGACTATTCCTATACCTAGTGTTTCATTAATTTTATTGGCATAAAGTATTTGCATTGTAAGGCATCTATTTTTGACACAACCCCTTTCAGTGTAAACATTCAGGAATTTAATATTAGGGGCTAAACTTAGCATATGCTATTCATTCACATTGTCAGTTGTGGTGAGGATGAATAAATGTTAGTTTGAAAATATGCACGCACAAATCAAACTTTATCAATAAAAACAATTGAGGCAAGCAATAAAACATTATGCAGCATAGCACTGTATCAGGTTTTAAGCTCAGACAACTGGCTACATGGTTGGAGATACGAGTTCACGGACAAGTAAGCTCCTATATCTGATAAAGCAGTAACAATTACACCAAATCTGTGATTTATTACGTTTATGGGAGGGCAATGTAATAAGTTTTTTCATGTTCCCACAAATGTAATAATTTTTATTACGTTAACAGTAGGCGACTGTTATTACGTTTATGGGAAATTATTACGTTCGCAGGATTGTTACATTTTAAAAGTGCATATTTTTATTACGTTTGTGGTTTATTACGTTTGTGGGTGTTACAGACACTATTACCACTGTTTCATGTGAATATTGCAATTGGTAGTCTATTTTCCACATACAATTATTTAGGCTACATAACATTTCATAATGTGTGAAAAAAAATTGCTGTAAATATTTTGAGCTGCTTAATAAAATTCAATTGCTTAATTCAATTCAACCATGATGACATACATTCTGTTTTCCTTGACTACATTCTGTCTTTGCTTTTGTCAACTATAGGCTTACTTTATGCTGCACATTATATTTTCTTATTCATTTGATGAAAGTTTTTTTGTTACAGTTTTTTCAGATTGTTTTCAGACTTAAACAAATTAATACATTTATAAATATATTAAATAAGTTAATTTCCACTCAATTTACAAAATTCTACAAGGAGCATAATCTACACATATTTGAACATTAGGCCCAATTTCTGCTTCACACTTTCAAGGAAACCCAATCTCAGAAATATCGGTATCGGTACTCGTTATCGGCAAGTACACATGCAAAAGTACTCGTACTCGTATCGGTTTTTAAAAAAGTGGTATCAGTGCTAACCCTAGATAATAGAGTTGACCCCAATTGTAATGGTTTTAATTAACAACCAGTTTTTAGAACACTCCGTGTGTGTGTGTGTGTGTGTGTGTGTGTGTGTGTATGGTGTATGAGTATGTGTTTGTGTGTGTGTGTGTTTTATGATGTGAGCTTCTAGCGTTGATTCTAAGGGCTTAGTGTTGACCTCCTGCTCTGCCTGTCTCTGTGACGGATCGATGCAATTCACCCTGATGCTGTTTCAGTGCAGTATGGGCAGACACACACACGCACGCACGCACGCACGCACGCACACACACACACACACACACACACACACACACACACACACACACACACATCAGCTCAAATAAAAACACACAAACACACTCACTCTCAAAACGGACACACACACCAGCTGAAACAAACAAACACACACACACACACACACACACACACACACACACACACGTTCATGCTATAAACCCAGACACAAGTGTAAATCACAGGGTTAGGGAGTTGGTTAAG